>RJWT010007422.1:0-27677 GCA_004365215.1 Cuniculus paca | reverse complement strand
GCTTAGAATTCATTCTGCTATGCATGAATCTCTCTCTCTCTTTCTCTATCTCTGTCTCTTCTCTCTTCTCTCTTCTCTTCTCTCCTCTCCTCTCATTCTCTCTCTCTCTCTCTTTCATTTTTGAGTACAGATTGCAGAGAGCTGATTATTCTTCTAATTAAATGCATCACAGTCGGGGAGATGGTTAGCCAGGTTAGACCTCTGCTCATTTAGAAGGTGGCCTTTAGCATCGGGTAGCCTTGAGCACTCTTGAATCATATCAACATGAATGTCAGTAACACCTACTCCACCTGCTGCCATTAGGACCTGCCTTTCATCTCTGGAATTGCTAGAATTTGTGAGTTTGTGTTTATTTTAAATTGAGACCACAAAGTATTGAAATTGTCAAAAGTGGAAATTTGGCAGACCATGTTACTAGTGCCATTTTAAAATCACCTAGTCACTAGCTCCAAAAATCATGAATTCAGTTACCTATAAATTTTGCTTCTGTACATAGGTACTTATGGACCTCAATTCTAGAATTTGATTACCATGTAAAATGCGTAGACATGTAGTAAATAAGAGCCCATGTGTAATAGATTCAGCATATTTTAAGCTACACTTAAATCAGAATAACATAAGACAATTTTGACAATAATACATGCCCATACTTTTCAAATGAGATAAATATGTTCAAATATGAGATTTATTTATTATAATAGACCATTGTCTGGTTTTACCAGATACTGACAGTTTTTTTAAAGAAAATGATGAGTTTTATGTTTTCTTTCCATATTAATATGCACAAAAAGCCTTCATGTATTTCTAACTGAACATTTTGCCAGTTTTAGAACTTAGTCTAGAATGTGACTAATACAGGCTAAAAAATATGTATCATATATTTCAATACTCAATTTAATAGTGTACTTCCATCTGGACGTAAAGTGTCTTTAGAAGAAAGCTAGAAAATCAAGTAGAGACTTGTTTAAAATAATATAGATATTATTATTCTTATATAATATATTCTTATATTATTATTCTTATATTCTTAATTTATATAAATTATTTTAAAACAAGAATGAAACCATTTCTTTTCACAAATTTGAAGGATTAATGTGTTAAGATATTAATTTTATGTTTTTGAATTAGACCTCTGTGTGTACACATGTACAAATTTTCCAAGGTACATGTACTATAATTTTTATGTTTGACTAATGGCTTTCATGAAAAGATCAATTAGAAATTTACTCTTTAGGGGTTTAACACAGAAGAGATAATAATTTGTTTTATATGCAGTGATTTTTCTTTCATTGCAGTGCCAATCATCAAGTAAAACTGGGCTTGTATTTCTGTAAGCAAATGTCAGCTTTATAGAATTGACCTTTCTTAAATGTGTTCTGGTTTGGATAATTTATATGTTTTCTCTATGAATTTGTTTATTCATCCATTCAACTATTCATCCCCACTCATTCTTTCCTTATTTATAAATAAATCTACATTTATTAATGTGTATTGAGATTATTTATTCTCTGCCTCCAAAACAATGAAATAGTTTCACCAAATGTATTTTTTAAGAATTTTTTTTTCTGTTTTGCAATATCTAAAAATATCCGTGAGGTCAATTTGTGGTTCATAGGAAAACATTTTTTGTTCTAATCATTACAGTTTATAATGTGAACAATCTTTCTTTTTTTCTTTACACATGTGTATGCATGGACAGCTAATACAAACCAACATAGCTGATTTATCCAGGTGCTCTATGGGCAATTAAACTGGGAGCATTATCTCAGCAGGGATAAGTGGGCAAATTACACATGTGAAATAAATGGATCTTTGAAGCTTGAGCACATAGGTATTACTATATAAGAGGCTACATTAAGATTCCTGTAGAGATCAATGGGGGTTTATTGATGAATACCAAGGAATAGCAAAGTGATGTCATAAACTTTTAATAGTCTAATAAACTATATTTAACATTTTGTGTTTTGGTTAGACTCACAGCTTTTATGCTAGAGAATAGCGTGGTTCTCTACACATTTTGAAGCTCTCTGACCTCCCAAGGAATTACTGTTGGAGCCAATGCCAAAGCCAAGTAGCTCTTAGCTTCTTGCAGCTATCTAAAAAAATGAAAAGTATCCAGCTTTATTACCCCATCTTTCTTAAATTATGGAAGAAATGATAGGCCATTGTGACTTTTTAGGTGTTACTTTTGAATTCCCACGTGTAAGCGTAACTCTCACATCCCCATTGGTTTGAGTGGTCTCTGATTGATCTCAACAATATTATATGTATAATTTTAGAATTCTAAATACCCCAAGTGTTTCTTCCAGAGTTCAGTTGATGTGAAATAATGAACACTTTGTTGTAGTATTTAGTAGATGACCACATATATTCAATGCCCTGACTTTCACCCTTAGCCCACTAATTGCTCAGTATTTCATGGTTTCTATCAAGTACATTATAGGCAAAATTTCAGGAGTAAATGTCAAAAAAAAAAAAACCTAGGACAAATTTGACTTATTAGACAACACTTAGGCATTAGGCTTTCACAAATGCTATGAGTGAATTATAACTTTGAACATGCTTAAAGACATCTGGAGGAGAAAATATTTAATGCAACTAGTTTAGAAAGAAGGCAAAAAAGGGAGAAAAGTGAAGGCATTCTACAGTTCTAGTCCTGTGATTTTACTTAAAACTGTCACCATTAGGCTGATACACTGGTTTTCTGGAACGTGAAGATTTTACTGTTATGTGGAGAAGTAAATCCTAAACAAGTTTATAGAGGTCCCATAGTGTTCAAAAGTCATTTTGTTTCAGTGAATTAAAGTAACTAAAATATTTTGCCTGGCATAATATCCCTTTCCCTCTCCCATAACTCCACCTTCCTCCTAATGTAGAACTTGAAGCATTTAAAATATTGCAAGGTTTCTGTCATAGTTTATCCAAATTTATTGGTGACAATAACACATCATTGGAAAGGATGTGATTTGTCTCACCTTTGGGACCTGTAGGTCTATCTACCACACATAGCAATAAAACACTTATGTCAGCATGTCCTTCATCAGAACCAAAAGGAAAAGTTAGAAGAATGCCAGAAGTGACCTCCATCTGCTTAACATACTGTCACCAATTTTGGAGATAGATGAAATTTTAAACTACCCTTGCACTTATGGCATGTAATTCCCTTCTGAAAGATTGTGGAAGAGTAAATTTTATTTGTCTAGAGAGCATAATACAGTTTTTTTCTGTATCAGTTTAGTAGAAGGGAGCAGGTGGAAAATAATTTAGATTAAGTGTACATTACATATTTGTATTTATTTATTGGGTATATTGGAACCTGGAAAACACCTCAAGACTTTGGTTGCTATGAGACTGTTTGAAACAAGTGAGAAGATACTTGAGGGAAATTACAAAGGGTGACTTCAGTGATTTTTCTCATCATTATACTGTTGTGCTGCTTTCCCCCTCAGTGGAGTTGAGAGCAGCTGTTGGGAAGAAATGACGTGATAAACTGTAACTACCGATACTCTTGTAGCTTCCCATCAGGGGCGGCATTTCTATCAGTTGTCATCACCTAAATTGTCCCTAGTTCTGTAACTTTCTGTGCCAAAAGAGTAGAATTCTTTTTATGGTCTTAGCCATATTTTTGCCTTCCAACTCTCCATGCCAGTCATTAGGCAATTGTTATGGCTTCCTTGTGCCACCTGGGCACAAGACAGTGTGCCAGCTCTGAATGTCTGGTTACATCTGCTCCTCACTCAGCAGAAGTGGTGTCATGAATGGAAATTCAGTAGTGGCTGGGAGTCACCTCAGTGTTCAACTAAATCTTATTTACTTGTTGAAGTAATTTAGCCACCAATATGTGCTGACTATTCTGCATGTTCTTGCTGTTAACATGAAATGGGACCATGGAAACTTTGGGATAATCAGTTTGTTTGTTTGTTTGTTTGTTTGTTTAAAAAGAATAAATCTCAGGATAATTAAATGATTTGTCCAACTCACAGTTTATAAAATGCAGATGTATTTAAATCCAAGTCTTTTAACTTTCCATCAATGTTTTTCAGCCACTGTATATTTATCCTGTAATATCTGGTGAAATTAAAAGTTCCAAAATAATGAAGAAATGCTGGGAATTATTTTTAACTCTCTTCTAACATTTCTTTCTCTGTGCAAACTTTCCTCCATTCACCTCCTTTTCTTTATTTCTGCGAAAGTCCTACTTTAAACTCTCTTCAAGTCTAGGCAACCAGAGGAAGTTGAAGTGAAGAGTTATTATCTAACCTAATTTGTAGCTTTCCACAGTGCCAAGTACCTTGGTACAGAAGGGTCTTCCACAAGTAGCCACTGAACAGATGCTTAAGTGAATAGTTTATTGGCAGGTGGTGGGGAGTAAGGAATCCTCAATGAAGCCTGTGGGTCTGTGTGTTTACCTCGTCTTTTGCAATAGATTTCTAAATGGTCTTCTTGCTCCTGGCATTCTCTCCATCCAGTCTGCCCTCCCCAGGGCCAAAACAATGACCACAAGTCTAGCCATGGCCTGTACCTTCTTAAAAATCTCCACTGGTTCTTGACAAAGTTATAATCTTTAAGGTAAAGTTCTAGCCTTCCTTGGCAGCCTCACTGCTCCCTCATCAAACTTTTTGATTCCAGCCTCTTTGGACACATCACCAGCCTGTGAAGCCCACCCTCTCGCCCTTTTAAAAATGATTTTGTCCATACTCCAAGAGCTGGCTCGTCTGTGACGTCTACCTGAACTCTTTCAAAGTATGCTGCTATGTCCTATTTTCCATAGCAACTGAAAGAAATTCTCTTACAACATTTACCACATCTTATTGGAGTGATTTATTTGTGGGTCTCTCTCCCCTCCCACCATCCTAGATTGTCAGTTCCTCTGGGGCAGGGCTATGTCTTGGTTGAGTTTTGTTTCTGAGCCTTCAAGTACAATGACTGAGTCACAGGAGGCAATCAATATTCTTGTCTTGAGTAAATTAATTAATAAAGAGAGACAGGACATAAGCATGGGAAAAGTCAATCAAATTAGAAAAGGATGGAAGGTCAATAAAATATCATATTGTTTAAGTGAAGCATAATTGTGAAGTCTAAGTTAAAACAGGCCTTCCTGTAGAGAAACTTCATTTATTCTAATACAATGTGAAGACACTTACTTTGTGGAGCTAACCTCAGCAGAATTGAGAATTCTCAGCGTCTTTCTAGTGTCTCACCCTGCACCTCCATCATTTCTATGTGACTCTTTCCTGAGGCCCCTTTCTCATCAAAATTTATCCACCATGTTCATTGGTCTCTCCGGGCTCTTAATTCTGCTAGGTGACAGGTATTAATGAGTCATAGAAATGAAAATATGTTAATGCACTAGCTGGCAAGTATGATTTCCTTCTGAAACAGAGTAACACTTCACTCATATTTAAGGACTGAGGTTACCTTTTGGGAAAGTATTTTTGTTTAAGGATGACTTTACCACACCAAACCACATAGAAACCATAGAAACCACACCACATAAGTGGTGGTCCTCTATATATTTGTATTTACAACACCCTTGCAAAAGGTGACTCAGTTTTCTGTGTGTGTCGAGGCAGCCTCTCAAAAGAATCAGTGTCTTCTGCACCACACTATAAACCTTCCCCTTTCTGGTCACTTTTCCTTATTTCGTAAACAAATTTGTTATAACTCCACTGTGCCTACTCAAGATGCATTGCAATTACTGTTGAAATTTTTATTTCTAAGAAGTTTTGAAAGTCTCAATATCTTTCAGAGAATTAAAATTTCTCCATTATAATTGACAAAAGTACTTGTTTTAGTTATGGAAATAATTAATTGTACATATTCCTCTTGTGTTAATACCAAGAGTGACAAGAACGATGGCCAAATGTTTCAGTTAAAACAAAAATTATAGTTAAAGATATATTGCCATTAATCCTCCTCAAACTACTCCCCCTTGCTTTGAACATACTTAACCTGTTGTTCTTATCACTTTCTGAAGCAGTTCTGAAAGTCTTTCGCGAGTGACTTTAGTTGCTCTGTCATGACTGCCTTGATATACTGAATGGATTAAAAACCTTTGCCTTTCATTGTCATTTTGAAGAGCCAGAAGTCACATGATGCCACATCTGGTGGGATAAGATGGATGAGGACGCACATAGTATTTTTACAAGCGTACCTTCTTGCTGCACAGTATTCGGCATATACCATCATTCAGCATATATTTGATCACGCCTTGAAAAGATATCAAAGAGCACTTCCAGAACTACTTCAGAAAGTAGCAAGAATGGTGGGATGAGTTTGGAGCAAGGTGGAATATTCCGAGGGAGATTAATTGCAATGAGTCTTTTACTGCATTACTTTTTTTTTTTTTTGGTACTGGAGGTCGAACTTGGGAGCTTGTGCTTGCTAGGCAGGTGCTGTGCCACTAAGCTATATCCCTGGCCCCCTGTAATATGTTTTTTAAAATTCAAACTTTTACTGTACAATTCAGTCATCCCTATATCTATTGAAAACTTTTCTTTTTGGGTACCAGGGATTGAACTCATGACCTTGCACTTACCAGGCAAGTGCTTGAACTGCTGAGCTAAATCCCCAGCCCCTCTATTGAAAACTATTTGTCAAGCACTGTACATTTATTTGTTTTCTGTTAATTTACTTTATTCATTTAACCCTAACAAATGTCTTGGGGTAAGGCATTATTTTTATTTTGACATTGGAGGTAAGGAAACTGAGGCACAGAGAGGTAATTTAACATGCCAAAGCTGCAAAATGAGTAACAGCAGAACCCAGATTTGACACAAGGCAGGTGGCTTATATGTCTTTTTTTTTTTTTGAGCCATTTTCCTACATTGCCTGGCACAACCAATGAGATAGTTGTTTCTTCACAGCTATCAGATGGATACCTCTAAAGTCGAAATATCTTTAAGCATCTCTGATTTCCTTGATAACCTCCAGACATTAGCAAACTTTACAGACCATATGTGCTGAAAAAGCCAGGTGCCATGAAAGGATTAAAGAGGAAATTTTCTTTGCACGTTGATTCCCACTTTTTATTATTGACACCTCCCAAGTGGTTCAGAGGACGCCTGTTAGTGTTCCTGGACATCTTGTGCTATTTGCAGCCGTCCTTAGAGAGGTTTGGGTGGCTGACCTCCACACCTGCCAGGCATCCCCCTGCCTCCATCAAACATCCCAGGCAGAGCGATTCTAGAATTCTCAATAAGCTGAGAAGCCTCCCTCTGCACCGGCTCTTGAACATCTTGCGATTTCTGCATTGTGGAAATGCTGCTTCCAGAAATAACCTAGAGGAGGACGAGGTTAGATTCTTCCTGGATTTTCACATGTTTCCTCTTCCTTTTTGGACATAGATAAATTAGAAAAGTACAAACAGGAAGAAATGGTTATTAACTGTTCAATAGAACATATGTGAGCCCCTACAAAGTAGACTAAAAAATATTTTAGGGTTTAAAATCACAAACCAGATCGGCAACTTTTGTCCACTTTTGTGTTATGATAAACAGCTCTTAGATCACTTTATGTTTAACTAACTTAATTTATCATGATTTCTGAGGCTAAAACTTGATTCCTTTGCTAAAAACACAGTGTTTAGACTAACTAATATGGAAAAATATGTGGATATATATATATATATATATATATCTCCTCACTGAAGGAATAAATCAAGAATTATTTAAGAACAAGAACAAATAAATAGCAAATTGTGTCTGAAAATTGTTCTTCTGGGCTTAACCTTGTTTTGTGCTGGTTTTCATAGTAAAAGAAATTTTACTTCTAAGTTTGTCTTACATAAATGGATTTGGAAAAGGAGGGCCATTCCTGTCCAGCATATAGCAGCTGTGCTTACTGGTTTTATAATCCGTAATCTCAAATTGTGTTTCTATTTTAATTTTAGTATGCCTGAAGCACAGGATTCTTTTCAAATGTTCAGACATGACTACTTAAAATTGAAAAGTGAAGTTCCACCATTAAGTATTCTCATCTTCTCTGAGATTTTCTTCCTGATGTGATGAAGTAAAATACTTTTTCATGTCGCCCATAATTTCTACTTACACTGTCTTGCTTAGGCAAACTTTTAAATAGGCTGGAGAGGCAAAAGCATATGAAAATGTGTGCAAATTTTGTCTGGCTTTGCATTATTATTAAGTCAGCGAGAATTCTAATGGAGTACAGAGGATGAGACAACAAGAATCCAATCAATAGACACAAAAGGCAAACGAACTTGCATAAATTAGCACTCTAATAGGGAAAGATAAACGTGTGCTCCCTTTCATCTTTCAAGTAATATACATTATTGAAAGAGGTCTAGCAGCACCCTGACTTACTTGGAGCTCTTTTTCAGGAGTACAAAAGTGAGAAAATGCAAGTGGATTGAGCATTGAGGTAGCTGCTCTGTGCCATTGGCATCAGATCAATGTATCAAATGCAGTGCGTAGATCTCAGCATGTTGTGTCCACATGCGTGATGCCGTCATCGGTGTTCCTCATAGAACTATGAATAATTGCAGAGCCCCAGATGGTTTGTTCTGTGACCAGACTTTTTGTCTTTGGTAAACTTGTCTCTGATCTTGAAATTTCAGTAAAATCTACATTTAGACTCTGTTCACTGAAGAAGCCGTAAGGCGAATTTTTCTGATGTTAAATGTCTTAGTATTTTTAAAGTAAAGAAGTCACGGATCTTTTGCCTTTGCAGCACCATGCTGTAGTTTCATTAACTCTTTCAGGTTCAACTCATGAAATGCTTGAGAAGTGATAACTGTGTTCCTCCCCCTGTTATTCCAATTATGCACTTTTCTGTGGGGTTATAGTAGCTCTAGCAAGAATATCCCAAGTGCCTGGTACTATTCTTTTAGCCATAATATAACTAGTGACGTCCAAGAATCTTCTCTGTTACTTTTGCCTGCTCCTTCCAACAATTTCTTTGCTGCTTCTTTCTATCTTTGGGAATGGAGCTGAGGATATATGGGGCTGCCAAATCATCTTCATTGCCTTTGCTAAAAGGCAGAAACCTCAGACTTGAATTTGCCATCTTACTTGGGCAGCCTCCAACCCAGCACAGCACCCTGATCGTTTGCATTGCTGGTTGATTTAATACAGGGCAAATAAGCAAAGCGCTAATCATTTCATGATGGCACTTTTCCAAAGAGATCACCTACAGACACGGAGGAACCTATACCCCAGAGAAAATTTGAATATCCTCTTTCATGACGTTGAGAGGATACTTTGGTTGGAAGTAGACACTTCTAAAAGATATGTTTAAGATTCAGTTACTTTTCTGGTACCTGGGATACTTGCTCTTTGGGAAACCTCCTAAAATTCTGCCTTAGGGGAAATACCATCTGTATTGTTGGAAGAGAAAGAATTAATTTGTCAGTGTTGTTTGATCCCAATCCAGAAAGCTAAAAAGAGTTAAAAGAAAAAAAAAAAAAGACTACTGCATGTCAGGATTTCTTATCATTTTCTTGGAATATTTTAAAATAGGTCTTTCATTAGGTCTCTTCCATTATGGTTAACTGTAATCAGTACTTTATGGTTATATTATATAGCTTTGTTTCATTAGGGCAATGAAAATGGTATTGAACAATAGCAATATAATGCAGGGAAACAGTTTGCAATTCAGTTGGAAATTGCTAATGCAGTAGACAGTCGATAATACAATCAGCTTGACTTTCCTAGGAAAACATGAGCTAAATTTCCATCGCTTTCCTCTCAAATCTTCCTAGAGGGCAGGGCTGAGGGGAACACACTGAAGCACAAGGAAGCCAGGGTGCCCCAAAAAGAGAATTTCTTTATAAATTGAGTTATGAATGAAACTTGTATGTTGGAGTTACCAGTTCAGACTAAAATTCTTCCTAGAGATTTTCAAAAAAGTAAATAATTAACAGTCACGAAAGCAAATAGCTGGATGAAATGAAGCCTCAGAATTTCCTGTACTAATATATCTCTCTATAGTCTTGATGCAGAAGTTGGGTTCTTAATGTAACTAATGTTGAGTATCAAGTACCGAGGGAGAACAAACAAGTCATTTTTTTTACAAGATTACATCATGCATGCTGTGTGAATTTATAATTATTGTAGGTTAAGACTAGTAAACATGAGTAGTGTCTGAGAATACAAAGGCAAATAAGCTGGTATTTTTAAGAAGTGCTGAGTAAGGTTTTTGTTCTTGACTCTGGTAACTTGGTTGTAATTGCTGTTGAGCGAAACTGAATATTGAGAGTTACGTATGAGAGGAGTTAATAGATTTAATAGCATATATAAATACTTAACTATAAGTATAATGCTGAGAATTCCATTTTAATTCAGTTAATGCTTAAAGACACTGGCTTGCCATTTGCCATTAAAGAAGTGGAGGGTCTAATTTTGAGTTGCTCTATGCATTTTGCTAATCAGAACAAACACAATTTTCTCACATGTGATATGAATTTTTAAATGTCCTAATTGTCATAAAATAACAATGTTTCATGTTTCCATATACTTCAAAACATCTCTAAGATCAATTATGTCTCAAAGAGGGAGTGGAAAGGGGATATAAAAAGAATTAAGATGTGTTATGTGTATACATCTACCAACTCCCTATGATGAATGTCATTATTGTGTGCTGCAAACTTGTATTAAATGATATTTAAAACTTTTATTTTATTTTTTTTTTTACTTTTTTGAGACAGGGTCTCACTATACAGTTCAGGCTGGCTTTGAGCTCATATTATAACCCAGGCTGGTCTCGAACTCCCAATGATCCTCCTGCCTCAGCTCCTGAGTGCCAGGATTATAGGAGTGCACCATCACACCTGGCTGATATTTAAAATTTAAGACTAAGTTTAATGTTCTGCTCGGCCTTTCTATGTATATGTCTTTCTTCACCTTTTATGCCAGGAATTCATATTTACACCTAAAAATTATGAAGAAAAAACAGCATTTCCTATAACTCCTAATTTTCAACTCCTTTTCTCTAGTGTTAGAGTAGTTTGTACTGTTTAAAATGCTAGCTTGTTGTAAGCTGTATTGTAAGCTCTGGATCATGTCCTTATCAAATGCAGGTAAACAGCTCCAGCACAGTGTCGCTGCCCCCACAAGCAGAAAAAGCAAAGATGTTTCTGCAAGTTGGACAATGTTCCCACTTTCTCCAGCCTTGACAGCAGTGCCTGCTTCAGGGCAGGCTTGACAGCACTAGCACTGGATGTTATTTTTGGTTAGCCCTCTAGACCATGTTTAAAGGTTGCCCATCTGGCCAGTGTGTACCATGTGTTAGTAAAACCCCATTAGTCAGCATTTGTAGGGCCCATGACTTAGGATTTTTGGTTAATGGTTGGGATTCATTCGTTAATACTTGGGTGGGTCTTGGACCTGGACTATTGTGAATCTTTTCTCAGCTACAAGGTATCCTGAGACAAAAATCCAAAAGTGTAATATTAAAGTGCATTCCCTATTTGCTTATATTATACTTCCCAGTGGTATTGAAGGTGTACTTTATATTTATGAAAACAGAAAAAAAAGTATAAATTCCTTTTAGCATGTAAAATTGGTTATGATTTTAAATATTTTGTGTGTACAAAGTAGGTACCCAGATGTTGAATTTAAACAACAAATGGAACTGTGTTTTTCTGTAAATAAATTGAGAAATGAGGTATAGTCACATTTATCCTCACATTGCATATAGATTCTGTGCTAAAGTTCCAGGCTTATTTAAAATCTCCCATAGGTTTCATAAACCCCTTTGTCATGTTTTAACTCAGATTATCATTACTGAATTTCTGAGCGGTTCACATTTTCTTTTTCTCTCTAAGAAAAGAGAGTTTTAATGACAATAAAATGTTAATGTGCACATCGTGAAACTTTGGAATCTGGGATTGTACTGCTTGCTGAGTGTTGAAGAAAGCCAGTTGTGACCCTGTCTCCTCAAAGCTCAGAGTGCTGACTTGTCACCCAGCATGCAGTGCCCATTATCACCCTCTTATTTCATCATCTTGTGTCTTGGCAATAACCATCTCTCTGACCTCACGATCTACACAAATGGCTCATTCAGACCTTTGGTAGAGCAATACCAAAAATTCTGAGAGTTCAAGAGGAGGGTCATGTGCATTTGCTTTGAATTATGCTTCTTTTCCAAGGTAGACATTTTGAGAGTAGAGTTAATTAAAAGAAAAGCGGAAGGAGAAAAACAACAACTATGTTCTCTGTCATTGAGATAGACAAGCATTTAAGCAGGTAGAGATATTATAGCACTTGAGAATCCCCTAAAGTGCTTAGATTTATTTCTAAGAAATAAACGGTGAATTGTTTATTTCTTTCTCCTCCTTATGCTTCCTTGGGATAGAGCAATTAGTTTCTTATTTTTTATGATTGCATTATTCTTGTGTATATCTTTCCGTGGTCCAGGCTATAAAAGTCAATAGAAGATCCAGCTGTATGAATGAATATCCTTTTAATGAGCGTGGGGAGGAAATAATAATACTAAGGAGCACAAAACAATTTTTACGTGATGAACAGCTATACCCTGCTTCCCAATCTTAAGCCACAGGCCACCAGTAAATGTGTGCATAAGATGGCAGATCTGTATATTCTGCTGTTAACAAAGGTGTCTTGTGGTCTGTTTTGGTCCTAGAACAAAGTTAGGATGAGTTTTCGAAGGGTGGTGGCATATCCTGTTTTAATTTTCAGGGTCAAGGAAGGCTAAAATGGAGTATGTGACTTTTCTATAACACTATTCTCTCTCTGGGCCAAACCCTTGCTGAAACAGTGAGATAACACAGTTGCTGGGTGATAATACAGTCATTTTTGTAGTGTCATGAGTTAATTTCAGAGGTGAAACTATCCCTACTTAGGAAAATAATGTGTCTTCTCCCCTCAGACCAGTGGTTTGCTCAGAACAGCAAATGGCTATTGAGTATCTGCCATGTACAGGATAATGTGGGCGGTGCCAGTGCTGGCTTAACTCTGTTTTCTTCCTTTCCCTCTTATTTCCTTCCTTCCTGGCCATTTTTACTTAGTTGTTTTTCATTGATTTTTTATAACTCTAAAGTCACTGACAGCAATATAATTCAAAACCACTCCCTCCCCTACTGTATCATTCATTTAATTTTAAACTGCCGCTATTAGTCTGCTCAGGCTGCTGTAACAACAAGCTACCATACATAGCTTAAACAACAGGAATTCGTTTTCTCATAATTCTGGAGTGCAGAAGTCCCAGATCAAGGTGCCACAGGGGTTAATTTCTGGTGAGTGTTCACCTCCTTGCTTGTAGAAATCCATCTTCTCACTGTCTCCTCAGATCATGGGCAGAAAGCAAACTCTGGGGTCTTCTTCTTTAAGGACACTAACCCTTTTTGATCAGGGATACACCCTTGTAGCCCCTTTTAACTTTAATTATCTCTGTAAGGACCTACCTCCTAATTAAGTTATATAGGAAGTTGAAACTCCAACATGTGAATTCTGAGGGAATGCAAACATTCAATCCGTAACACTGTGTATATAATAGGAAAAACATCCTTTAATAGAGAACATACCATGAATGAATTTACAGTAAAATACTAAACTTTTAACTCAATGCATTCTGATAGGGATGGTTGCAGGAGAGAGCTGCAGAGTCCCCAAATAAGGTCCAAGGAAATATATTAAATGTCTGTCTGCCTTCTCACTTTCTAACAGTGACTTGAAGTGATTAACAAAGGGATGGAAGGAGAGATTTCTAACCCTCAGATATGTCAGGGACTCTGGCCTGGTTGAGCTCAAAGAACATGAAGTCCAGTCTTTGTAAAGATTTGAGCAGCTCTTGATAGCTTTGTGGTGACTTTGACTGGTTCCTAAGAGAGGTAGTTTCCTCTCCAGACCCATGCCTGAGGAACAGAGACTGGATGTCTGGTAGAAGGAATACAATCTGTATTCCCCACGACACTTGCTAACTGAAGCAAACCCCTTGGCATACCCCAGCTTGGTCAAAGCCTGACCTGAGCAGAAGGGAGGCTCCAAACCCAAAGATCCTCTAGACTGCCAATTCATGGTTGCCGAGACACAACTCGCAGCAGAACAGTGGTTGGCAGAGGCTGAAAGGGAATCTTGGATGCTCCTGCCAGTGTGATAGGCGGTTGCAGGATTTTGTGAAGCAGTCTGATGAACCCTCTCAAATGGAGGCACCTAATGCTGCTCAGCTGTGTAATTGGGCTGGAAATGGGCCAATGAAGGGCAGCAGTTTGTGCTTAACCTTTTGGGAGTCTTGTTCCAGGAGACTGTGTGTGTGTGTGTGGAGGGGGGCATTACAAATAATAAGCTTCTCCGCCTGATTTGTAATGAATTAGTAATAAATGGCCTGGTGCTCTACGAAAGTCTGACGATTACAGAGCAGCTTTAGCTAAGTGCACGGGACCACATCTTATTTTGATCAGCTGTAGCATAGCAAAGACATGTAATTATCATAATCTAACAATTAGCCTGGCATCACTTTCCAGTGTTTAATTACCCCGATAAATGGTAATTGAATAGAGGACTTAATGACAAGAGAGAAACTTTCATTCTGCCTTAGGTGCTTAAGTTGTCTACTCGGCTAGGCATAATTTTCTAACATTGCTTGAACAACAGTCTTGATTATCATTTTCCTTTTTGCAGTCTGCCATTATTTTGTTTCCTGAGCTTGACATTTATTACATTGTTTGGTTTTTCTCAATATTTGATACTACCCAGAATATAGAGGATTATTATATGCTTTACACCATTTTCCTATATTTAAGCCTTGTTTCTAATTTCCTTCACCTACAATTTCCCTTACTTGTACATTTATAAAGTCATCACTATATGCAGATACTGTGCTAAATATTGGGAATAGTGTGACAAGCAAACATCAGCCCTAATTTCTAGGAAATTTTTTCTTTTTTGAGACAGGGGCTCCCTGTTTAGTTCAGGCTGGCCTCGAACTCACAGTGATCCTTCTGCCTCAGCCTCTGGAATGCTGAGATTACAGGCACACATCACCATGTCTTACTCTAGTAGTATTTTTTAATGACTGTAAACACGACCTAATTTGTTACTCTAGAACTCTTTTCTCTTGCCTTATTAACCTTATTCTTGATCCTAGATTTATCTACATGTTCAAGTAACTATTTCTCACCTGTCAACTTGCATAAAAATCAAAGCATCCTAGAGCTTTGTATGAAACATTATCATTACTATTGTTATCCCCTAGCATTATCAATACATACTTCCCCTTATCTAACAAAGATCCAGAATAAAATAAAACAAGCATATTTTATTTCTTCTGGGTTGTTTTTATTCATTTAACAAGAAATTAATGGAGATTAATTCTATGCCATGTAAATTCTAGATATTCTAATTATTGAATAGTAAAAAACAAGCCTGAGAAAGTAACGATTTCGATGTTATCATCTATTCATACCACTATTTACTTCACTCTTTGTACACCAAGTACTTAAGAACTATTAAATCCTTGTTTTCCAAAACTTCCTTCTTGAATCAGTTAATAAATGAAGATTTATTATTGCTCTTTTGTTATTATAATATTTGAAACTATGAGTAGCCTGAAATTCTGCAGGGTAATTCCCTTCCACTAGGATACCAAAGGGCTACACAGAAATGAGCAGTTTGGCAGGTGACTTATTTGTTTGATTGACTCCTGCATTCCCTGAACAGAATCGGTTTGTTTTATCCTGTTCTCCTAGGACAGTGGCTGGATAACCCGTTCGATGATTTTCTGCATCTGCTTTTGCTGGAGCTGCGTGTATGTGACAGGTGCTCTGTTCCATTTGCTTGACAGCATGTAAAACTCTAGATAACTTAGGGTATGATGTGCAGCTTTGTCAGAAAGCTCTTGGCCTGAGGTCGTGGAGAAAGAGCCTGTTTTGCATTGTGAGAGGAACCACTGTTAGGACTATACTGATTGCCAGACGTTAATTCTTTATTTTTGTTTCAAATCCCCTTTTGAAAACTATTTGAAGTGACCTGTGATGTGCTGGGCCTGTTAGAACCCTGCCTGGTTAATTCTTTGGCTGAGTTGACCTGTTGATGTTGACACACTCTTGGTCTGTGCCCCAGGCCTCTGTGGGGGCTTAGAAGCAATTAGACTGTCACCCAATGCTTCCAGTCCCTTCCTGAAGGAAAGTCTTGTTTAGGCTCTGCCAATTTAATGCTTTATTTCCTTTGGAACTTCTCTGTCAAGCCAATAAAACAAACTCCAAATGAGTTAAAACACTGGAGGAGAGAGCATTTTGTGGGCTTTTATTTGAAACAGGTGCTGCTCTGGGAGAGGCAATTTTTAAGTCATTCAGACTGATGTGACATATACTAGGAAAGTTACAGACAAGAACTACTTAGGATTCTTATCCATCTGTTTGATATGGGTAATTAGTATTAATTATAGGATTTTAAAATCAGCTTTAAAGTACACACACATAACACACACACACACACGAAGTGATAGGTGAGTATTAAAATACTGCTAAATTCTAACTATCTGGCTAAGAATACTATGTCTTACTATTATTGTCAACAGTTACTGAATTAAAGGCAAAGCTTTTGTGCTGCAGAAAGATGCATGTATTAAGAATTCTGTTGGAATTTCCATTAATAGATAAACAGAGCACCAACATCTGGGTTGCCAATATTTCGTCAGTAACTTTATGTTTAATTGGATGAAAGAGTATATAGTGTAATATTCTACATTTCAGCTACAAAAGAGTAAGTAGGACACAACTTTGAAACTCGCCCTTAAATAACCTTTGTTTTAATTTGTCAATTTTCACTTCTGTAGGAATGCTAGTTGTTATCGATATATTCTAGATCCTGCAAGACTGGCCTGCTGAAATTATATATTTCAGTCATCATTTAGCCGCAACAACTGGACTGATCATGAGACTGTCCATGTCTCCAACTTTCTCAGAGTTGAAAGCAAAAGATGATTAGCAGCACTCATCAAAGATGGGCATGTTTCAGCCCATGAGACAGAGGAAAAGTTTTGAATTAGAAACACATGTATTGTTCACCTCTTCATAATGCTAATATTATTTACCCACACCAAGTCTGACTTGCTGTTTGTATTTCATGTTGTAACCTCTACAGAGAAACAAAAAGAGCATCTTCAGATTTAGGATAGGAGAGCCATAAGGCTTGCATTCTGTGCTGAAAGGAGGAACAGAAGGAGACGAGAAGAAGCATGTTACGCAACACAGGCTGCTGTCCTGCCCAGCTCACAAAACATAATTAGAAACCAAATCCTGTATCTGTTTCAGGGACCATTAGCCCCTTTTTTGGACAAATGAGAAGTTCTTCTGGTTAAAAGGGGTATTTATTCAGAAATTAGCCTTTAAATCAATAATAGTAGAACTGAAAGATAGTACTGCAAAATATATTCACTCAAGATTTAGTTTAAATTCTGGGAGGAACTCTAAGATGATAAAGTTGCTTAATCTTTAACTATAAATCACATCCTTCTTTTACATTTCAATTTCAGATTGTAATACATTAGTTTGCCTTGTAATTAAAGAAATGGAATTGGAGTACTGTTCAAATAGGAATATTAAAACAATCACCTCTTTGACAGATTAAAATACATTTAAAGTGTAATAATCAATGATACAGTTGATGAGAAATAACATTTTCATTTTTGAATCCTTTAAAACGTTCCATGAAGGGAAATGTCTCACAGCTTCCTAACTTCTAATAACACTGTCTCCTTTCAGTAATACTGTTTCTATATTTATGGAGTGAAGAAACTCCACTCAGGAGCTGCTTGATAAAATACCTTGGTACATATTTCCCTGGAAGCAGGCTCTCTGCTGTGCCAGCAACATATGCTGAAGGCCAATTTAGAACGTTTTAAATATGCACCATACCCTTCCTTTTCCAGCTACTGAAATGAATGCATGTTGGCTTTAGCAGATGAGGATGGAAAGAGAAGAGGAACACTTCAGGGGGAAGTGGCTAAAGACAAACTTAGAGGATGGTTATGATGCTGCTCCTCTGCAGACTGAAACCCAGGCACTTCTTGTGTACCTTTTCTACTTGGCCTTCCCAGCTGTCAGTATTCACAGTGCAGGAGCATGTGGTAGAGAAGGAAATAAGGTCAGTGCCTTGAAAAACCACTCGTTGAGGAAGATAGCTAGGCAGTATCTGTTTGTCTTAGCAAAGAGAAACCAAAGGACAGGGTATAAGTTGAGAATTTGCACTTGGGGCTGAAAAAGGACCTAGATACTCAAGAACTAGATGTTCCCATTTTCATGGACCAAATCTGAACATTAAGTTAAGTATATACTTAGAAAGACGAAGTCATTATGGCTTAGGCTATTATCAGCAAGTGGAGACACACTGTTGATACCTAGATGAAAAGATATGCCTCCCTGTTGCCTTCATTCATTGGAATTCTGAGATTCAAGGCCTGATTTGCTTCTGCCACATGGCTAATTAAAGGAGCAGATATTAACAGTAGTTTTAAATTAATAATCAAAAGCCATGTAATGGAAAGTCATCAGGTAAACACAGACAAACTCACTTATGTACATATAGAAGCCACATGTTTCAGCTTTAATCCCAGCTTCAGTTGTGACGTCTGCCATTAATTCCCCCTGAGATGTGCTTTTTATTCAACCTTTCAGGTGACCTCTAGATCATCAAGAATTACCACAAAGTGCATAATTCATTGTTGCTATTTAATATAATTACAAAGGACTAGTTGCCATGCTGGATTTTATTCTTCTTAATTAAATGAAAGGATCCTTTCATAATGTAGATGATTTGATTCTCAACCAGTCTACAGCCAAATTTTGACAGATGTATAAAATGAATTCTTACCATAGCATGCATATATATATTATTATTATATGTGATATGAAACATTGATCTGGGGACCCATGTAACCCAGCAACGAACAGGGGCCATCCTTTTACATATGTAACATGTTTTCTGTAATTGTTTTATTCAAACACAATCGCTTTTCTAAGTGTGGTAACTATGCACACTTCTACATTGTGAAGCATTGTGGTAATTTAGTAGATACTGTATTGTAATTATCACTATCTTATTAGTGTGCAGCCAAATGTTATAGTTAAAATAGCCCACAATCTCAGAGAGGTACAGAACCACACACACAATAGATAAAATTAAGGGGGAAAAAAAAAGAGGAAAGAGGAGGATTTACAAGAAAATTTCCAAGAACTTCACAAATGTGTTAAAACAATGGCTGTGCTACCCATGTAATTTGTAAATATTGGCATGCAGAATCATTCTTTCTAGTTGTAAATTTCCTATTTTAATATGACCTAAAGCTCATGAAATCTGTTTCCTGGTAGAAAAATGATCTCTTTATATGAATGACTGCTGAGCCTAACAGCACTGCATTTAGGTGAAAGACTACAGTGATGTGCATGAATCAAGAGCCATTCCTGCCATCTGAGGTTTATTCTAAATGTGAATGTACCCTCAGCTTTCAGTTTAGGACTTTGGAATCAACCTGGTGAAGAAAGTTGGGCTGACACCTTATTGCATGACTCTCCTAGAAGATCAGTGTAAACCTGAGGTCACCTGATGGTACCCAAGCTATTAAGAGGGCCCCAGTGAATGGAGAGAGTTACTACAACGGATGAAACTTTGGAGTCATTGTGGCTGGGAGAACAGAGAATATCCTTTAGAACTGCATGAGGCTTGTGTTCAGATTTTAACTCTCTTACTTATTTACTGTGAAAAATCAAACTAAAGGGATGATATCCTCTCTGAAATGTCATTTCTTCATTGATAAAATTAATATGGTTGTTTTGAAGATTTCATATGATAATGCGCATGAAGAATACATAGATCTTAGAGGTAATATGTGCTATTGCATTTGTAAATGGAAGAGAGAACTGAAACCCCAATGAGAATGAGGATTGTTCCTCTCCATGACTACAGAACAGAGCTAAGGGCCTGACATTCATGATTTAATCTGTCATGAAGTGGAGTGTTAGTTCTCAGGCCTCAGATTTAGTTCTGAGGTTGAATTCTGCTTCTAACTTTTATTAGTTGGGCACTTTGCTTGATTTCTTTATCTCAGATTCCTCATCTTCAAGTATAATAGTGTATATTTTGTGGGACTGTGGTAGAGAGTAAATTGAAATAATCAATGGGTCATAATCAGCACTCAGTAATGGTAGTTATACTCATGTGCTTCTTCATAGTAAGAATAGAGAAGAATGGATCCGTGCTACTTTGTACTCAAAGAACTTGATTTATTATAGAGTTAGAATATCTAATTACAAACTTTTCTTTGGCGAGTACTTGATTAGGTTATACAGATACCTGTTATGGGCCCAATTTGTCATTGGTTTTATGCTTATATTGTCCATTCCTTGACATTTACATTCATAAACTAACTTATGCAAGTTAAACACCTGAAACAGAAACATAAATTTCTTCTATGGTAAATCATGATTTTTTTCTTTGTCAGTTGATAGAAGGATAGAAATGATAATGACAAGAGTAGTCATATGTTTAAAATAGGCAATACAGTGATTCACTTAATATCTCATTCAATATAAAATGTCATCAGAAGGGATTACTGGTCAATCCACTGTAGACTGGGTGTTCGGTTCCACTCTATTAAAATTTATTAAAAGTTTTTTTAAATTTTAGCAACGTTAACATGGATAAAAGTTGGAAAAGGGAAACTAAATTTGAGGTCTTGAAAACTGTGACAGTGTTTTTTAATTGTAGAATAAAGGACTAGCAGGCTGGGCCCAGGTAATGGCAATTTTAATTTTAATTTTCACTTTGAGCAGTGCCAAATGCTAGTAAAAGCTAAAATGAGTGACACTTAAGAAAAGAAAAATCTTCCCCCTTGAATGTCTTTAAAATCTATAATAATAATATAATAATACAAAGTGCATCTGGGCATTGCCTTCTGCTGCAGTTCTTGTCTGGCTCTCATCCAAAAGTGTCAGGCTACTCTGAGTGCTGATGATTCATATCCCGGCACTCTTTTTATCTGAACATTGCAGTGTCTTTTCTTTGTACTTTGGCAGTGATGTTACCTTGATGTTCAAAAATCTTTTAAAAGCAACACAGTTTTTCATTGCATCTTGACAAATCATTGTCTGCCAGTAATGAAGAAAAAGCAAGTCCATGACCGTTGTAAATATAAAGAAATAAATACACGTGGGTTTTTTGTTTTGTTTTTTAAAGATGATTATGTATTTTGTATCTGCAAAATGAATGTCCTGATAATCTTGCCTTATTTCTCTTACATAAATCAACATGCATTTACATTCACAGGGTGCTTTTCATATGTTTCTGCATCTGAGGCTTGAAGCAGCCATGTGACGATAGCAAGGCTGGTTCTCATTAATATTCTAACTTATATGTAAGGAAACTGAGGCTCAGGATGATTTATGACTGTTTCACTCAACCACAGATCTTCTCACTCAAAATGAATGGTTCCTTCATTTTTTTACAGTGTTGTCTTTCAGAAAGGAATATCAGCTTTGCCAATGAATGTTTAGTATCTAGAGCAAAAGTGGTATATTTTTCTGGGGTAAACATTGATCAAAAGCTGCTGGAGTTCTTTGTTATGTTTGAATCTTACATTTTAAGGAGAGCACAGTGGGAAACTAAAGGACATAAGGAGGGCCAAGAATGGTGAGGAACCTGGCTAGTAACCATCAGATCAGGGTTTTCCTATCTGGAAAAAGGACAATACAGGAAGACAGAGCTGACATTTCCAAAGTTTATGGACTAATTTGTGGAAGCGGAATTAGATTTGTTCTTAGCAACTCCAGAAGGAGGATCACTGGGTAGAAGTTACACAGAAGAAGATTTATGCTCACTATAAGAAACTTTCTAACATTTAGAGATGTCCAAAAATGGAATAGACTAGCTCACCACCACTGGGAAGTATTCACACTGAGACTGCCCAACTTGAAGATTATATGACTTTATGACTGTTATATTTTAACAGTGACAAAGTTTTATGATGAACTTTTCTAAGAGCTCAGGGAAGAATTACCTCACTAGCTAAAATCAAAGGGGTTTTGTAGACTTTGCCACCATGATTTTAGATTGAGAGAACTGTATCTGTAACAATTACTGTTCTACACATCACAGGGCCTTGTGAAATACTTTTTAACTGATGGAGAAAGATATTAGTTAAAGTAGGTAAGGAAAAATTTTGTCAGATTAGAATTGAAGTAGACAACTATAAATTTTATCATAGTTGTGGTAGTGGGGTGTTGTGTGTATGTCTCTCTGTGTGTGGCTTGTGTGCATTTTAACTTTCAGGAAGAATTTGTGATGGTGTTATTATCTGACTTACTAGTTTCACTTCTTACCAGTCCAGCCCTAGGACATAAGCAATAATGTGAAAAGAAAGAGAGGAAAATTCTTCCAAGAGATGGTTTGCATTTTCTTAGTATAGAAAAGGGCTGAGCATTCACACAGTGGTAAGCTAAAATGAGTTTCTGACTTCTACTTAGAAGTAGACCTACTAAGGGACACATTAAGCTGGAATCTAAAGTCTCTATTACACCTTCATTTTATGCCTTAGGTTTTTATTTTCCTTTTTCTCTAAAATGAAAATGTTGTTCTCGGAATTTTCTTTTCAACTTTTAAATTGTATGGTTCTGATTCACTCAATTGTATAGCTCTATTTCTCTACACATTGAACTGCTGAAATTCAGAGGAGTTATGTTCCTAGAGCGTTTGTGAATTGTGAAAAACTGCAAATTTCAGATATGGTCAGGAAAATGCCTATAAATGCCTATTTTTATAGTTTAAATTCTAAATATGGTATGTCTCCTGCGATTCTGTAATCTAATGTAATAAGATACTGTATTGGTAAAACCTTAGAAAGTTCAGGGCATTTTGGTAGCATCTCGGGGATCTTAGGGTTTTAACAACAAACCTGAGAACACTGGAAATAGCTCTTGCCATAGAGCAACCTGTCACGATGCGGGAATGCAGGTGCATGTACCGGAGATGGGTTACAGGGCAGCAGCCAATCAGCAGCAAGGAGAACTGTATAACACCCTCAGATTGGCTACTTGTAAACCTCCCGCCAAAACAACAATTATGAGGGATATTTGTGGTTTCTGTGAAGTTGCAGGGGTTTCCATGAACAATTATTAGTTAGGTTCTAAGGAAAAATCCTTGAATTACTGAAGTCAGAAACTCAGCTGCATTCTCGCAGGAGTATACTGTGTTGAAAATGATCTCAATTATAACTGAAACGATTCAGTAATTTGTTGTTCTTTCATTTGCTCATTTGTTCAGAAATCTTTATTAAGTGAAACTTATAGAAAAAGAAAAACTTTTTCTTCAATATAATACGATTTTAAAAATAAAAGAAAATGGAAAATAGCAAATCATGTAGTTCTTTGTTCTGAAAGAGTAATGTTTAATGTAATAATTAGAATCAGAGTGATGTACTTCATTTGAAGGGTATTTTGAAGCGAATATAATAGAATTTCTCTGGAAAATTGCTTATTGTTGCTTGGATTTGATACTATAGTATTTCAACTATGCCCCAAATCATAATGGTGTTCAATGAGAACTTGTATGAAATCTTTTAGCAGAATTTTTAAAGTGTTCATCCATTAATTCCAAGCAAAAACTCTCTCCTCTATAAATGAACTCATCATTGTATTCCTTTTTCAACAGATTCCAGAGGGGTGACTACCACATTGATGTCTGTATCAATGACTACCTGGATGTTTTCTGCCCTCACTATGAGGACTCCGTTCCAGAAGATAAAACTGAGCGCTATGTCCTCTACATGGTGAACTTTGATGGTTACAGTGCCTGCGACCACACTTCCAAAGGGTTCAAGAGATGGGAATGTAACCGGCCCCACTCGCCGAATGGACCGCTGAAGTTCTCTGAAAAGTTCCAGCTCTTCACTCCTTTTTCGCTAGGATTTGAATTCAGGCCAGGCCGGGAGTATTTCTACATCTGTGAGTATATAGAGATTTATCACACTATGGGGCAGCTGCAAAAACCCAGACTAATTTTTTACCCATGTTTCAGAGAACTGCAGAGCCGGACTCTACATTACAGATGTCTCCTCATAAATGCATACATCACAATCCCTAGATACATTAGCTGGGAATTGAGAGCACAAATTAGATTAAAGACACAGTGTCTCTCTCCTTATGAAATTGTGTGTCAGCCTGTTCAGTGAACCACTGCTGACTTGTGTTTCTTTTAAATGAAAATTGCCAGAACATCTCCAAAGCTCAGGAAAAGAAAAAAAAAATTTCTGAAAAAAATTAAAGGAAATAATTAAATTTACATAGTTTAGAGTCATTGGATTTCTTATTCAGGTGTCAGCATATCCTTTCAATCATCCACAGTTTTAGTGGAGAAAGCCAAAACTCCTGCAAATGTCAGCATGCTGACAATAAATACTCTCTTTGCACCAAGGAGAAGACAATTATTAAGAGCAGCTGTGTCTTTAAGCATAAAAAGTGTGAAGAAGTCTGTAGCAAGGGTTCCCAGGGAACTGGAATGAGTGAGTTTTTCACCTGTGAGCATTGGCTGTCCTGAGAGAGTTCTAAAACTTCCTCAGCATTAATCACGACATCATGCCCTTGTTTTTTCTCTATTACATACACCATCACTTCTTCAAGCATTATACTATTATATATTATAGGTAAATGTTTCTCAAGGTTCACTGTGCATTAGAGTCATCTAGGGACCGTGTAATGCATATTCTGACTTGGGAGCTGCACGTATAAAGCCCCTGGGTGAGCGGATGCTGTGAACCTACAGAATATATTTTGAATAGCAAAATCCTAAGTAATACCTGCTTCAGGTAGTCTCCTATCAATCTGGACTCTCCTTTGACTGGTGTCAAATGCTCAAACTACATAGCTATTCTCATGAATTTTCACTGTCAGCAGGAGTTAAAAGCTGTTGGGGACGGGGGTGAGATGAAAAGACACTCCTTGTTTTTAGGGTAAACTTAGTAGGGAGCAGACATGTAAATAGGCATCGTAGAATAGAGACAGACAGCTATGAATAAAGATAAATGTGGGGAGCAGTGGGACCTTGAAGCAAGCTATGGCTCACCTGCTTGGGAGAATCAGGAAGTACAGCTGCACGCTGCGTGTGCAGCTCCAAGGAGCACCGCTCAGCCTGCTCAGCGCCGACTTTTCACCTCAGCTTGCCAGACGAATCAGATAAAGAACATTCCTGTTTTTCTGACTCATTTCTCCAGTCCAAATGTTCCCACCCACGTGCTCTGCATTTGCTGAGATTTCTACCTCCTCTTCTCCAGAAAACAGAATTTTATAATAAGTCGGATTTCACCATCAAAAGGGCTCTCTCACTTATATTGGAATTGAATTTAAAAAGGAAATTGAACAGTACCAGTTTTATTATTTCAGTGCATATTTCTGTTGTTAGTCATGAGAAAACATGTAAAAGCCTTGATACTATCTCACATTCAATACGTAAAATAAGAAAAGGAATATTGCATCCCACAGATTCAGGAAATGCTGGCATATAGTGAATTCACAGTTCTCAGGCAGCATGCTCTTGACTTTTCTTAATTCCTTACTTTGTGCAGTAAATAAGTAAAGGGGAAGAGAAGGTCTTCGATTGTGGGGCAGCGTCCTATTAATTGCCCAGCTATAAAATACTATACTAATGTAAGAGGAAATTATTACTATTTTTGGATTTTCTTCTTGGTTTCTCCGATTAAAATACAACAAAAGCATAAGCCAAAAATGAATACAGAGCACTAAGATGGGAAACATACCCACTAGCTAACTAGTTGATTGCATGATTATTAAAAATTATAGAATCCTTTGAGGTTCATAAGCAAGATGCTATTATTCAAATATACCCATAGTGCTTATGACTAGTTTCTCCTCATTTGTGGTTAAATTCAATATTTCACTAAAAATCATTATGTGTCTTCTATAACATTCATTTAACAGTCATTTAACTGTCAAGGGCTCCCGTCAAAGTAATTGTTCCAAAATGCTTCAAAATATCAAGAGCTTTTTGCTGTTCAGCTGAGTTTAACTTGAATTACTTTTTTTAATGAAAGGTAAAGTAGCACAAATTAGCAGCAAAACAATGTTCATTTACAAGAAGCACAGTGGCCTGGTGTTCAATTAAATTGAATTTTCAGCCATGTTTTTGACCCACAGAAGCAACCTTCCCTGTCTTTCGGTAGCAAAGGGGTTCTATTTCTTTTGCTGCTGAGAGCAGTAGTTGCAGCGCTAATGTGGACATCTCACAGACGTTTAATGTACTGTGGTCATAATTAAACTGAAGGATTCTTAGGGGAGAATTGGCCCTCCATTGAATTTTCTTCTCCTAATATGCATGGAATGAACAAGATGATTGGGAAATGACTTTTTTCATACTTAGCACATTACAAGAAACTCTATTGCTGATCTCAGGAGCAAGCTTGATGGCCCACTAAGCAATTTCATCCAATATTGTTGCTAGGACAGGAGTACATTTCAGTACCTCATAGCTTTTATGTTCCATCTAACTTTTCCAAGACAAAACTGAGGGAAAAACTGCGTAACCTATTGTCTATTCTGCTTCAGAATGTTAGGGGCAGGCTTTGGTGTAACTGTCAGTTAGATTGCCAACATTCAGATACAGACATGGATTTGTGGGAAGGGGAGGTATTTCATGATCAGATTACCAAGACTCAGAAAGGATACATGTCAGGATTCTTATCAAGTTCTACTTTATCTGCAACAGGACTTATTTTCTTTTTAATTTATTCATAAAATGAAGAAAATGCAATGATTGAAAATATTGCAGATGAAGTTTCCAATTTATTTTAAAAACAGAACATCCTTCACAGTACTAAATCTTTTACTCAACTCCAAATGACTCTGTGTTAGGTATTCTTCCCTGTAGATCAGACAATATTTTAAGTAGTTATAGTCACTGATTATTGCTGACTTGGGCCATTCCTCATTATGACATACTGCTTTTTAATCTATAGGAGTTATTCGGTAAGAAATTGGCACACTCATGTTATTAAAAAAATCAGTGACATTTCTACCAGTGATAGATTTGCAGAAACTGCCAGTTGATTAATTAAGGTATTTGTCTTTTATGAAGACTTCCTAAAGAGTAATTTTAGAAACTTAAAAAATACTCATTTATGAACTTCAAAATTACTTATTTTAGAAATATTTTCATAAATATTAGCCTAATGAGGAAATGTTTGGAAGAAGTTTTTTTTCTGCTCTTATTGTGGATAAAGTTATATCATTAAAATATGCACACTATAAACTATCTTCATAAAGTTCATAGAAACATGAATTTTGAATGTAACCTTTTGTAAAAGAAGGAAAACTGAGTCCCAGGACATTCTCTTGCCCTACGTAGTTTACATAATCATGAATAGTAAACAATGTATTTTCTCTAGAGTCTAACTCTACCTCTGTAAAATAATATGGTTATAATTGATGATTTCTGAAATCTCTTAGAGCTTTAATATCTTAACGTTATTATATTTTACCTGGAGGTCTGCGGTGTCAGGGTAAGAAGTAGCATCAATACAATGGCCTAGCCCAGTGCCTTTCCTTTAAAAGGCGTGAGTTAAAGGAAACTCTTTAAGGGAATTGCAGAGTGGAAAGATGTGTTAGAATCACTGCACCAGTTTTCTCCCTGCCACCCTGTACAAGCCACTGAGATCTGTGGTCTCTACTTGTACAGCAGAAATTACAGTAATTTCATATG
>RJWT010007421.1:0-27673 GCA_004365215.1 Cuniculus paca | reverse complement strand
TTTTTTTATAATTTCCTTTTTTTCCTGCCTATGATAAATGATAAAATGCATCTGCAAGCCATTTTGTTTATGGTAAGATACTGCAAAGAAAATTTTACTGTTTGTTTTTAATTTAAAATGAAAGCAACCAAAGAAAATTAAGAAGCAAAAACTGAAGAAGCTATGTAATGCAGTGACCTTGTCAAATATCCCATGAAATGAATTGTGTTTGCTACACTATAATATTATAAAATGCTTACAAAAATGATCTAAAACTATAACCAATACTATGGAAACTTTTAAAAAGGTCTTGTATATGTTACATAACTGAATTTTTTCCCATATCGATGAAAAATAATCGGGTTTTTCCTAGTATTTGTATTTATTTTTACTGCATTAACAGAAACAGTATTCCATGTCACTAATTATGCACCACTACACAGTACATTTGATGTCACCTTAAGTGTTTTGTTCATAAAAAGAAGTAAATTAAATGCTACGCAACATATTTTTGAGGCATCAGTGTACTCTTTTCCATTATTTTTGAATGTTAAAAGCTGTAGCATGAACTAAACACCAATGAGACTAGTAGTAAGTCAATCTGAACAAATAGTAGCAAAAGTTATGTTCTTTGATTTTAGAAGAAAGGGAATAAACAAAAAGAAATTTATTAAGAATTTAAAAAAAGTAGTATAACTTATATAATCTCTTCCATCATCCTAAGCACACATGCATTCTAACATCTAAGTTTTCCTAGAAAGAGTGTATCTGCACATTCATTTGCGTCACACGATTTACACATATTATATTATTACTAAAATTCAAATTAATAAGTGAACTAAAATTAAAACACCAACAACTTTATGTCTATGCTTCAATCTCGAATATTACTATGAATAGTACCTTGGAAGCCAAACAACTACCTTGAAACATGTAATGAATATTTATTCAAACACTCATTTCCTTTGTTCTCTGCTAGATACTTAAGTCCTTTAGGAAGATTAGCTTAACTGTGCAGGGAGGTGAGATATTCAACAAACTAAACACTATCTACATATTTTAAGAATGTTTACTATGTCTGCTAACACATTTTTTGTCAAAAAAATGTGCTCAAAGAACTCACTGTGTATCCTCCAGAGATTAAAAATAATCCAGTTTATCTTTCTAAAGGCTACTGCTAGAAAAATAAGGAGCAGGTTCCCAGGGTTGTATATTTACCATCACCTGAAAATTTAGAAACAGCTTCTACACCAACACCTGGATTTGTGCTTACATACAGTATGGGCCAGCTTCAGCAATGTGGCCTTAATAATGCAATATAATTAAAGATTGAGAGCCTATCCAAAAAGATTCACTGTAGATACATAGATTTCAGAGTATAATTCCTGTTTCTCAAAGGAAAGTGTTTTAGAAGATCTTATATTAAAATTGACATGAAAATATTAACAAAAAGCAACTATAATTATGCAATGCACATAGAACCAGGATTGGCTTATAGTGATAAAATACTTTATGTTACTTGACCCTTACGATAACTCTGCAAAGCAAACAGTAAGTTGGATTTCCCCAAATTTGAAGATGAAAATGAAGCATTGGCATTAGGAATTTCCAAACTCTTATTTTCATAAAATGAACCTAGTCTTTATTTTTGTTAATTTTAAGGACCTCAACAAAGAATCAAGGACAAATTATTACACTCCACAAACCAAATGCTCTGATCCATTTAGACCGACTGAAAGGTGAATCCTGGGACAGACATACAATAGCAAGTATAAACTAAAAAAAAAAGAGCTCACAAAACTACACCACAGTTCAAAGTAAGGTAGGACGGAAAATCAAGGTGAACTCTGGAAGCTTTTCAAAGAGTCTCGGCAAGGTCGCGCTGATAAATTGAAATGGATATGACTTGGAACTACTAATAAATCATGCTAATTTCTTTGGAACTTACTGTCCTGGCCTCTCTGAACCTAGAGGTAATGGGCAGATTATTCACATAGCTGACTAATAATTTTGTATCTCGTGCAATGGCTTATTGAATCAGAGTTCAAAGTCTGTTTTCCATTTGGGTCACCAAAGCAGGTATATGTGTGAAAGTTTTATGATCCCAAGGTAATCAAGGACTTTATGTAAAGTATAAAATATACGCTGCTTTTGTTATTATACTCTATTTCCAAGATAAACAAATTAAGCCATTTATTTTTTTTTCCTCAAATTTACTCTTCCTTCTTTCCTAAAATTACTAATACGGTCTTTAGCATATTTTTTAAAAACAATTACGTAAGTGGAACTCCATTTTGAAATGTTACATTGTACACACAGCATTTACATCTATATGAAATAAAATATTTTATACAAGCAATAGTTTATTGGTTAGAAGCATGAGTGGTACAGTTCATACGCACAGAGTGCTATGCCTAACCTTTGAATACAGGTTGGGAGAGTGAGGAAAATCACTTACCTTTTCTGTACTTTCTTCTCTATGAAAAACAATTACACAAATGGCTGTGTAATTGTGTCGTGGAAACAATAAAGGAGTTAATACAAATCAAGCACTTAGACTGCATATGACACATAAGAAGCAACAAGTAGGCATTTAGAGTTGAAATTATTGTTTATGTATTACATTATATCTAAGAGAAAAGAAGAGAAAGACCATAAAGTGTGGGTGAATGTAGGTTCCACCCAGAAAAATAAAAAGCTGAGGGTTGAGACAATCCACGGTATTAGGAAAATGAAAAGCTATACTGAGAAGCTCCATTAATTAAAAGAAATTCAAATTTAAACATAAAAAACTTCAAAGTGCACATATGTATCGTCACATACATATGAAAACTGCTTCAAAACTTTCCTGTTTGCTTCACTTCCTTTGGAGTCGTAAGGTGAAACATTTTTAAAGAAACTACATTTTTAGGAACATTTCATTCCTAAATACTTTGGTTAAATGAAAGAATATTTTCCAGCCACTACTCCATTTGCATACAAGATTTAGCAAACAAAATTAATCTCATGATAGAATTTATTTTTATATTTATTAAACTGTATTAAATGGTATATTACTGAAATGTTTTTTGGTACCTTGGATCAAATTCACGACCTCATGCTCACCAGGCAGGTGCTGTGCTGCTGAGCTATATCCTTGGCTCCTTATATTACTGAATTTTTCAAAAAGATCTACATAAAGTTCATATCCAGTATTTAAATATGGCTTTTACATATTTAAGTATGTAAAAATGTGTAGTAACATTTACATGAGTAACAACATGAGTAATAATTTACAGTAGTGTATCTTTAAATTGTTTCCTATATTAATACAAATATTTCATTACTATATCTCCAACACATATTAATTTTCAGAAGTAAAATTATGTACAAATATTTTTTATCTAATCATGAATACTTTTTAAATTTCTCTGAAGTTTTTCTTTCTGTGTGCCTATGGAAAAACCTACAACCTCTCCAAATTACTCTCAAAAAGTCAGACACATCTATGAACAACATAAACTCTTGTGATCTCTTATTAATTATGCTCAGTAATGCTGCATACAAAATTCTTTCTTTGCTTGCCATGGTCTTTTAACAAATCCAAAATCAAAATTTAAATATTGAGATAATGATTGGGAAAACTGTCATGTTGGCTCCACTGTCCTCAAAGTCATTATTAACATGAAAATAATTGATTAGAAAATGTATAACACAAGCATTTGTATGAAAGTGACTGCCTAACACTGCTTCCTATTAAGACACCTTTTTGAGAGGAAAACCTGAACAAATACTAATGGTTATTTTACACTTCAAAAAAGTCTGCATTTTACAAGGAATTAAGTGGAATTTTAAAACAAGTCATAACATTAATTTATAATGTCTTAAAATAAAAATCTAATATATATATACACACACACACATATGACAGGCACTACATATATACATACGTACAAACAAATTTATATATAAAGATGTAGGCTTATTTTACTTATTCAAAACCACATGTAAGGGCCAGGATGGAGGTCACTGGAACAGTGCTTGCCTGCTGTACACAAGGTTTAATTCCCAGCATTACAAAAAAAAGAATACATCCCCAGCACATGAATAAGTAACAATTTACATTCATTTGGAGATTTTTTTTTTAAACCTAGAGTCAAACAGATGGAAAGACTGAGTTTCTTTTTAGTCATGCTGAGCTGCAGGTCTGGGTACAAAATCTTTTATTTTTAATTCATAAATCTGACTTAAATCATTAGATGCCTGTATGTATTAACGTAGTAATTAGAACTAACAGAAAGAGCATCGCTTCACTGCTCTTAATTTTAGATTTCTGCCAAGAGAGTTATTATGAAGGTCTACATTTGCCTAGGCAGAAAGAACATATTCCTTCTGAATATTTGGAGGGAGGTACACCTTTTGATAAAAATTACACTGTGTACTTTATAATTATTCTTTTGTGCAGAATTCAAAATTGACAACAATGGCAGAATTAACTGAAAATATGACACGTAAGGTTCATGCCACAGGGTACTAAGATCTCCTTTATTTTCCCTAAATGACATTAGCATTATTTTAAAAACTGCTTCCCTGCTTCCAATCTGTCATGCTGTTTACACAGCCAACACATAGAAAAATTTAATATACGTTTGTGTGAACTAATGACTTTTAAAGTAACTAAACATGTCTCTGGCTAACTTGCAACCATAGAATATGTGTTGCTTCTGAAAGATCATTCAAAAAAATCTGTAGAATAAAAGAAAAAATTTAGGCACTTTTATATATTCAGTGGTTAACTCAAAACAAGCAGAACTGAGGATTAAGGTAAAAATTCCATTCATCAAACATTCATTCATTAACTGAATGATTCACTTAACAAATATTTACTATGGACAAGGCACAATTTTGAGAGTTAAGAATAAATATTACAGAGAAAAATGACCTACAGATCCCATGGTTTAATGATAATACTGAAGTATAAGGTTTTTTATTGCTTACTTTACATAAAGGTTAAGCATTTTATTCAACCTTCACTGTAAGCTAAAAGGCAGGTAGTAGTAATGTTACGCCATTTAACAGATGGCCAGGGAGTGGCAATAGCCTTGTTTGTGGTACAACCATCAGAAGCCTGGATCTGGTCGCAGTTTATAAAGGGACATTATGCTGTAGCCAATATAGGGACATTTAGGGATGTAGAAATCTATGACTAAAATAAAGATATTATTATCACTATGTTATTTTTATAATCGTTCTCAGAAAAACAATAAATGTTTAATCATCTTTAAAGCAAAAAAATTTTATGGTGGTTTTCAGTAGAATTAAGACATTTAAAAATTACAATTGCTATCTGTTTTTTAAAGAACACTTTTTAAATGCTAAACATCATGAAGGAAGGGAACCCGCATATTGATAGAACTCATATTGGTAGAACACATCTCAAAATAACAAAATAGAAATCTATTACCAAGTTTTGCCAATTCATAACATTCACAATGTTGTTTATATAGTAGTGTTCCTAATTTTATGTATTGAAACTAGAAATATCATAAAAACTTTAATCAACTATAATTTGAACTTTCTGCTAGAAATACAGAGTGGTTTGTTTGGTTTTGTTTTGTTTTGTTTTGTTTTGTTTTGTTTTTTGAGACAGGATCTCACTTTGTAGTTCAGGCTGGCCTTCAACTCACAGTAGCCCAGGTTGGCCTCGAACTTGTAGTGATCCTCCTGCTTCAGTCTCCCAAGTGCTAGGATTACAGGCATGCACTACCATGCCTGACAAGATAAATATTTTAAAGCAGTAAACAATATCTATATATTCTCTATCTAATTATCTATCTATTCATCTGTATATTAAATAATTACCCTACCAACAACTTAACAACCAAATTCAAATTTTCCTTCTGAAAAACATATGAAGAACACAGTGAAAATAACAGTAGTAATTTTTTAAGTCCAGAATATTTTTTACCTATATTTCTGTTATTATTTTGGCATTCAATGCAGAATTTTCTACTCCTTAACACAGATTTAGCTAACTACTATAGGAATAATGTATTATAAAAATTAACTACTGAATATTAAGGCAGATTTATCTGACTGCCAAGACTTTCAGTTTAAGAAACAATGTCTAATAAATTGCTATAGTCATAATTTATTTAGGCATTTAAAATTCATTATTATGTCCACTATATTTTATACCTCTGTCTAGTCCTTCTCTTATATTCCATCTTTCTGTTTTATAGAAATATCTTTTTTCCATTAAGTAACATTAATTCGGATGCATAAAATTTCATTTTAAAATTATACTTCCATTTCCTAAGGAATATAAGTTTCACTCATGTATTTTAAGAATATACATTTATTCTGCTGGGTGTAGTGGCACACGTCTGTAGTCCCGGGACCATGTAGCATGACCCTATCTCAAAAAGACCAAAAAAAAAACCACACCCCACACACACATTTATCTATTCACACACACATTTATTTATTTATTCTGGCAGTACTATCAGGATACTTACTTAAATATGCCACTTTTTCCCACAATTTTACTTTGCAGTAACATAATATTTATTATCGAATCTCATTAAAAATACTCAGGGTAGACTAATTAGGGAACATTTAAACAGCGCAATAAATTTTCTTGAAAAAAGATTAACAAATATTTCAATACAATTAAAAACTATCCATGCGATAGTTTCAAATTATAAGATGATCACAGAACAATAAAGTGTATACAATACAGGAAAATAATCATACTATGATCATTTTGATCAAAATATTCATACATTCATATAGGAACACGAAATGTCTGTTTCTCTGGGAATTGTTGTTTGACTTGATGTGATTTCTTCTTTTTGGCAAAATATGTTCCTATTTCAGTAATATTTGCTTACAGGCCAAGATTGGAAAAAATGCTGAAATTATGCAAAGGTACTTTCCAAACTGAGATGAGGAGGAAACACTAACAGATCAGCTTCTCTCCTTTCAAGAAATAATGACTACAAACTGATTTATTCAGGGTAGAATAATTTACTAACAATCTCTTTCTGAGATAGAAGAAGAAAAAGATCTGAATATATATAAGATCTGTTTAGACAGACACCCAAACAATGAAGACAATAGAAATATAGATTTGAAGCAATCTATATTTCTACAATCTTAACAATTATTTCATGTACCTTTTTTAACATAATAAAATTAAAACTAACTCTCAGATGCAAAATGCACAACATACGTGTTAATGAACAAAGATGCCACGGATTAAACTGAGTGATACTTCTCCTTTGATTCTTGTTTTCAGAACAGTGCAAGATTTCTACATTTTTTTCCTTAAAGAATATGTAACATGGTGTAGTGCTCAACTTATTAAAATACAAAACACTATGACAGGACCTTTCATTTGAATCATGTCAGGACTTGCCCTGGGATTTGCAATAGGAGCAGGACTGCGTTTATTTCTGAGTGTTCAGTGAACTTGGACATCATACTGTAAGACTGCAGTTCAAACACCATTCTAAGTACCTCCGAGTTATGTACAGAAAACCCCAAAGGTGTGTTAGTAACACAATGGGCTCTGCTATTTCAATAACTCATTGAATGATACTTGCTGTCCTGAAAAAGCTAATGTACCTTCCTATAGCTCTAGGAAGTAACTTTGTCCCTGGGGGGGATACCATTGAATATAGTTTCCTATTTGGTTGCAGGAAACAAAAAGAAATACCTTTCATCTCTTTTTTTTCTTCCTAAAGCTAGAAATTTTTACTTTAGTATAACAAAAGACGTATTTTTAAACCATTCTCTTTGTTACCAGTCTAAAGGACGCTGCACATACCAGTGGAGATGTTTAAGGTGGATAGCAGACATGTCACACTTGCTGTCACAGACACCCTGGACACTTGCAGGAGACCACAGAATAGGGACAGCATAGACGATGGCATCTGGAAACACCCATAAACCTATAATCTGCGCAAGTATTCTTTCCTTTGTGTTAATATTGCTTTGCATGATATGGTTTGGGGTGAGTTCACAATCATATTTCCTCACAATCAAGGTCTCCATGAATGGTTCTGATACTGGTTTATTTTGTTTCTTCAACACTAAGTCTAACTACCTTTTGCTTGATAATACTGTTATTAGGACAATTCAGATTGATTTTAGATTTCTTGACACCACCATAATCTCAAATTGTGCTGAGATTACAAAAACTTCAAACTCTGAAACTGATGTACAAGGTTAAAATGACTTTCATTTTGTTCCAATGCAAAAACTCCACTCCTGACAGGCGTGTACACTACTGGATTGCACTAATGAGTTGATATCTATTTCTGCAGTGACTACACATTCCTCAAGAACAGCAGCATCTGAGCCTGGGACACAACGAGTCCTCAGGCTCCACAGATGATAAAACACTTTAGTCCTATCCACATGATAGCTCCTAGCCCACTTCCCCCAAGCAAAGTAGTCCCGCAGGTCATTTCTTGAATCAAAGTAAACAAGATGCCATGAAACTCTGTCTACAACACTTATATATCTTATAAACCATGAAAAATAATTTTGGAACTCATTTTTTAAATGTAACACTTTTCTACCAAGTAAGCGTCCTCTATGAATACAGAGAATTTTCCTTTGATATTTTTTTCTTTAAATCCTAAATGAACTGCACAATACTTTTTAAGAAGGGCAGAAGATACAGAGAAGTGTTATATGTCACAGGAACTTTTCTTTTAGAAAATTTCTATAATGACCATGTCCTAGGCTACAATTCTTGAATCAATTAATAATATACATGTAACAGCTTCTTTCCTTGTAGGACATTTTATATTCTTGCCTAAGCAATAAGCATAGTTTCTGCTATTAAGTCATTCAAGCTTTTTGTTTGACTAGAAAACATTTCCTATAAAATAAAAATCAATAAATTGAGTGAGAACTCAATCAACATCATAGCCAATGAAGCAATTAATTCTGAGAAATAACAAAATATGTAATTATTTAATCATAACAGTTATCAAAATTAAACATAATCTAATTGCTTATTCAGTCATTAATTATGTAAAGTTGAAAAATTACACTATTGAAGCAATCACTTAATCATTACAGTGAGAAAAATGTCTAAGTACTAATTCATTATTTCTGCCATGGTCTTGGAAATTACATCCCATATTTATAATAAAATCAACATAATTATTTTAAAAGGCATAACTAATGACATTGCCATGAATCTTTACTACGCTAACAGTATATGAAAAACACTAAAATTTAAAATTATTTCCTGAAAAAATAAATTTACGACAATGAAATCAGCAAAGAAACAAAGTATATAACTTACATAGCTCTGATTCACAGGTAGTATACCTACTTAAATTCATTAAAAGGTAACTCTTACTTAGTATCACAACAAATTCTACTATAAGTTTCCTCAACAATGCACTGTTTAAACGTGTATAAAAAACTTTAAGGGAAAAAAAAAAGTCTTATAGTTTTCTTGAACTTTATGATGCCAGGAAATCCCTGAATTTAAAAATTCTTTTCAGAGGAACAGTAGACAGAAGCAGGACTTTTGGCTGACCTTTCAGGGGACATTATTCAAGGATTCATATGCTGCAGAATTACAATTAGTCTCTGACAGTGACTTTTGTTAATCAAGTTTGCATTTCCTTTGAACTTTACAATCCTGTACTTGCGTGCATCTGTTTAACTTGTACTTACTCAGGCAACCTATCAGAATCACTAAATTATGCAAAGCAACCATTGGCAATTCTTACACACATGCGCTTAAAAAAAACCTTTTCATTTCAATGTCTTTGAAGGAAGGTCTTAAAGAAACCTTCATTTCTGCCTAGTGATGAGTATAGAATAAGGAACTGCTTGCCGTCCTGTGGTTCCTAAATCCTGAGTGTGGAGGCTGCAGAGTGTTACTCGTTCCTCTCTCATACAGCATAAAATGCCTCAAAATAACTACTGTCACTGTTTCATTATTTTATTTATTGTCACTATTTTATTATTTTATTTCTGAAGTACATGCAACATAAATCCATCTCTGTGAATTATGAAAATGGTGAAATGCACCTATCCTAAATATTCTGAATCACTAAACAAGCTCATAAAGTTATAGAATCATGAAATTATAAAGACAAAATACAGCTATTGCTCAAGATAATCTGGCCCGGCATTTTTCAGAATGTGTTTAACTGAACCAAAATTCTGCAGAAATGAACTAAGTCTGTAAGGCTCCATATTCAACTATGCTAGAGATGCCAGAATAAACTGTTTTAAATCATCTCTCCCAATAGGAATTCTCAGAGCCTTTAAGAGATTATCATGCACTGTAAATTTACAAAGGGAATAATGCGCTGTGTTCGCCAAATGCATTTGACTGTAGAACTTTTTTCTTTTCCACATTACATCTGGGACTAGGATCTATCGTGTTAGAAAATGATGACCCACTAAATATTACAATCTATATAGCTTAGATTAGTGAAGTGAATTGCCACAGTTAAATTATCACAAGAGCAAACATGAGAGCCATAGTACTTGCAGCACGTCACTTTTGATAGAATCTAAGGCATCCTGCCTTGGTAGAAGGAGCGAAGCTTTTGGGAACCCAAAGTAGTCCTTCCTCATCCACAGATTTGGTTTCTGTTGTTTCATTGACCCACAATCAACTACAGTGAAAACAAAAAATGGAAAATTCTAGAGAAAGAGAATTCATGTTTTAAATTGTGCATGTTCAATAGCAGGAGGAAATCTCAGTTACGCTATACCTAAGATATGGATTATCTCCTCACTCAGCATATCCATACTATATGTAGAACCTTCACCTTAGCCACTAAGGAGCTGATTTGGCTATCAGAACCACCATTGCTGTGTCGAGAGATCCATACACAGTAGATAAATGCTGCCTCACCTGCATCATTCACCTTACATCACACCATTATGTTGACATTGTAAAATTTTACATCATATGAAGGGTGAGTAAAATACAATGATATTTTTTTGAGAGACAGATATTCACATAACTTTTGTTAAAATATATTTTTATAATTGTCTTATTTTATTCTTGGTGATTGTTAACCTCTTATTATGCCTAATTTATACATTAAAATTTATCACAGCTTTGTATTTGTAGGAAAAAAATGTATATATAGGGTTCCACAAGAATCTGTAGATGCAGGTATCCCATGAGGTTCAGGAACATAGCCCCAAGTAGATACGAGTGATTATAGTGCCTGTAAGGCAGAAAGAAATAGGGTGACACAGGAACCTAATACAAATAAAGTGGAAAGTCAAGGTATAAATGGTATCAATGTTATAAGGCTACCTGAAAAAGCTGGAAGAATAGAAAACTGTAGTCAGAGGAAAGAGCAACTCCTGTGGTTTGAAAACTGAAATACCTAGTGAAGAGGAAATTTAGATTATCATGGCAGATGGGTGAAATTATAAGATACTGTTAGGCCAAAGAACCAAGATGTGTTAAAGCCGTGGTTGCCTGAAGTTACAAAAAACAAGGGTACAATTTTGAGGGGAGAAAGTTATGAGACTGGTGGTGTAATGTTTATGAATGAGAAAATGACAACAAAGTAAGATCAGTCGTGCCACCAATGAAAGGGGCAGGAAACAGTAGAGCCAGGTGGTAGGGTCTCGAAAGCTCAAGGCTTAAGACAAATGTATGAAAGAGGTACGTACAAGAGTTATGTGAGGAACAGATGCAGAAGTTAGTTTCATCAAAGATTATCCAAAAATACACAGAGTGTAAAAGAAACTTTATGTGTATGACATTTCTCTAGAGAAAGAGACTGTTTACTATCAGTATTAAAAAATGTATATAATTCAATATGCTATCATTAGTTGACCCCAAAATGCTTGTAAGTCTATTCAGTAAATAACAGAGAATGAATTGCTCCATAATTTTGGTCAATTGGCAGACTCGAGGGACTTAGCCCATGTTGTAACTTGAAGCAAAAACAATAAAGGAGTGCACAGACCAAATAAGGAATAACAGTCTTGAACTCACAGTAGTTAAATGATTGTAGTCCCCTAAGTTATCATAAAAATTCTTTAAGACATTAAGAAAATCTGCAACAGGCATACTTCAATCTTACAGGCAGAATAGTAACTGCTATAATTTTCTGGGAGATAATTTATCAAAGGGAATGAAAATCCAAAATAAAATTACTAATATCTAAACTAATAGTTATACTCCTCAATATGTCCTAAAAGAATAATATGAAATAAAGAAAAGCTTCTTTATATAAGGGATTCCTTAAAATATTATTTATCTTGGCAAAAATGGAGGCATATTATTTTGAAACAAAATACAGTACAGGGTTATATTGGTGAGCTGTGGGAGAATCAGTACAGGTAATCAGTACACTGGTGTTTCAATGTTTCCAATAATGCAGATGTAAATGCCCATGTCACAGTACCAAATAACAAAACTATAATATAAAAATTATGAGACTAGCAGTATAAAAAGTTAAGCAAAGGAAAATATGGACTGAAAGTAAATGTATCAAAACACCAGCAGTACTTAAGTACAGATTAACAGAATTTACATAAAAAGCATTTCTTTATTCTTTAATATTTCTGTAATTTTAAAATTGCTACAATAAATATGTTTTACTTAATAATCTGGGAAAGAAGACTACTTTCCCTAAAATATCAAGATTCTAGCTTTAAAATAACTATGGACAAGAAAAACTGTGCCTTTTAGAGAACATTTTGGCATTACTGAACAAAACACTAATCATATATTTCATAATTTCCCCTCTAATTTCACTTTTACAAATATAGTGTCACAAAACATTTGCAACAAGGCACCAAATAGTATGCTCATGGTGGCTGCTGAGGTCATGTGAAAGTAGTAAAATCCTGGGAACAGTGCAAAGGTCCAAGAAAAGGGGAATGAATATCTAAATTGTGTTCTTCTATATAAAAGATTACTATGGAACTGATATAAATAATGAAATAAATCTACATATCTTAACAGAAAAAAAGATTTCCAAGACAATTCTGAAAAAGCACAGCCTATATACACATATACCTGTAATTCATATCTAAATACATGAACTTATGTATGACTATGTATATATTAAAAATACCTAGAAAAAAAACTGTATCATTTATGTATATTTGATTATGGGAGATGGGATTAGAGTTTGCAAGCTTTTACTTTTTAACTGTACGTCCTTTTGTGCAGGTGACACTTTTTATAGAATTTATGAGTCATGTAATAATATACTAAAATAAATTATTCCCAAAGGAAAAAGTTAACAAATACTCTAGTGTTACCAAATTTCTCTTCAAATTAACAGTATTTAAAATATGAAATATAACTATTCTCAAAGTGATATTAATTTTGATAAATTATGTTATGAAAATCATTTTACAATAAAAACAAAACCAAAAATCCCACACACAATTCATCCTGAATGTAGAAGAAACTGAAACACATACATTAAAAACTTCAATGTTACTTTCTCACAATTCCATATGTAAGACTGCATTTAAAATAATTTTAACAAATTATAATTAAACTCTTCTGCACATCAGTTACTACCATTCTTCAAACTAATAAAACTGCCACTACTCCTGCTCCACCTACCCGCTAAACACACACACACACACGCACACACTTCAAAAGGGAGATACTATCAAAAGAAAAAAAACAGGAAATCCAGTGGATCTCGATATATCAGCATGCATTATAATTACTATTGTTAAACACTACTAAAAACATCTCTCTAAAATGAAACAGAAACCTCTCAGTTAAGCAGCAGTATTCCAGAGCAAGAAAAATTGCTGAAGACAAATGGATGAGTATGAATTACATTTAGGAAAGCTGGACAATAGCAACATTGTTCATTCTCCACCACTGAACACAGTTTACCTTACAAAGAAGCCAAATGGCACATTCATTCATTCCACTTTTATTAAGCACTTAATATGTGCTTGGCATTAATTTATGGACTTGAGAAAAATAAAGCTATACAGGAATAGTATGAGAATGCCTATTTCACCATTCCTACCCTCAAATGTGATACAGATTATAGATCTCTAGTAGCCATAATAGAAACAAGAACCAAAAGATATGGAGACAAAGTGGAAATAGAGAAAGGAATCACTGAGAAGGTGATATTTTGGAATGGACTTGAAAATGAGGAAAACACAGCCAGCAGGCCTCCTCCGGCAAACAGTCCCATGCGCTTAATAGAGAATTATTCCCTAAAACGGAATATCCAGTCTAGTTTGCGTGTGAGGTATGAAGATTCTGATGTGCGTCCTTTCTACAACACAAGTCTAATCACATCACAGCTGACAAAATAAGCAGTGTATCTTCCACTCTTCCTTACCCAGCAGTGAGAGATCACTGAAAAGGATTTATCTTAAACGTGGATTCCAATGAGTTGTTTTTCAGTTATTATGACCAAACTGACTGCTGCTCCCTGCCTAGAGACTCACTGCCAGACCAACTCCTCTGAGAATACGCCAGCTGGCAGAAGACGGGCTCCAAACACCTGAGCTGCAGGAGCCCAAGGACCACGAGGCCTAAGATTGTCCCCTCGGGCTCCATCAGCCTACAGAGCTCCTGCCAAACTACAGAGCTATCCTTGCAATTTACATTAATATACAAAGAGCAGGACAATCTATTACAAGGATGTTTAAATATCTGTGTAGCTATACATTGTTACTCGAAACCACTCAAAAGAAAACAATTACTTTAAAATTTGGGTATGAAAAAATGGTTCACATCCACACGAATAATTAAAATACACATGAAGCCTCCTGAATGATGTTAATGGTCATTAAGTGGGTGGCATCTGATGGCAATGAACTCAACTTCTAGGAGTTGATACACAAGAATTTAATACTCCAAAGTACAGTGAAGCTAGATCTCTATTTCATTTTTGGATCAAGCAAACCAAATCCAATGCCAGCTTATTCATGACTCTATATATTTTCTTTAGTCTCTCAAAAGAAGGACGTAATTGTTTACGTAAAATTTCTAGACCTCTCTTAGTTTAAAATTAATCTAACTGCATTGTTGCATTTCATTGACATTTAAATTTAAAAAAAAAAGTTGACACAATCAACAAATCTGAAGATTGAATATATTTGTTTAACACACCTAACCGCTTAATAAAGCAAATATGGAAGATTTTATAGGTATGAATAAAAACTATTGTAACTGCTTAATAGGGATTTAAGCATACTGGTGAAAGACTTAAGAGAAGACAAAGCTTGGATCATGCAGTCCTCCTGACTCTAAAGCCTTTAAATACTATGCTGGGGAGCCAAGGATGTAGTTCAGCGGCACAGCACCTGCCTGGCAAGCATGAAGTCCTGAGTTCGATTCCTGGTATATGAATAAGTAAATAAATACTATGTTGGCAGGCCTATATGTGGAATTTTGTAGAACTTCCCAAAACAATCATCAATACTAATAAGCAAAAGAAGTGGCATAGGTTAGGGAACCATTTGTAAAATATGAAACAATCAAAGAGTTTTGTTTCTTTATACATGCAAATGTCATTAACTTACAAACACTATCTAATGTAAAATAAACTCAAATTCTGTTAGAATCTCTCAGTTTACCTAAAATTTGCCAGATGACTGTAATAATACACATTCATGTAAAATGTTCACTATGAATATTTTCATCTAATATTTAGTCAGTAGTCTTTGTATCGTGAATGGAAAAGCAATTACGATACTATAAGTTCAGTATTTAAGTACAGACAATCTCCAACTTACTGACAGTTCAAGTTATGATTTTCCAGCTTCACAGTGACTAGACAACCTACCCATGCAACCACTCTGTTTTTATTTTTGGTAGAGTATTTAATAAGTTACAAGAAATATTCAACACTTCACAAAATAGGCTTCAGTTACATGATCTTGTCCAACTATGAGCTAACAATGTAAATGTCCTGAACACATTTCTAAAGTAGACCAGGCTAAGCTATGATGTTCAGGATGTTAGATGTATTAAGTGTATTTCTGACATAATATTTTCAAAATATGATGAATTTATCAAGACCTATCCCAATCATTTATATATAAAACTCACTACATATAAAAATAAGAGATTGTATAGATTAGTTTTGTTCATCATTAAAATGGGAGAAAGAAATGGATAGTTAAACCAACTCAGTTGATGGTCAAAGGCTCGCAGAGAACGATGCATTTATGTGAGTGTCACATATGATGACTCTTTTCAGAGGTCTTTGAACTACTGTCTCTGAAACTACTGAGTGAAAATTACATTTATTTAACATGAAGATCCTTGTGCCACCACAACACCTGCTAATCAAGTTAACCTATTCTCTCTCGTTCCCACTGTGTACAATCACTAGTACATAACACATATATTAATTTTGAGAACTACTTAAAAATAGAAAGACGTTTCCTTGATTCTAGAAGTCCTTAAAGTCCTATTACAAAGGCATGAAAGTCAGTGTTAGAAAGACCACATTATAACACAAGTGTTTTCATCTTTAATTACTGTAGTCTAACGACATGAGTCATGCTTTGTATTCATCTGTACTTATCAAGATATTAGTGAACACTGTTAAATTTAGACTATGTATACGTGTTTATACTCATATAAATATATGGGTAACAGTACATGTACATGGGAATTTATGCAGTTCTATGCTCTACCCAAAAACTGAGATTGGGTAATAACAGACTTATGGGCCATCAGAAAACAAAGCAGCTTCCAATAGAGTGCTGGCTTTTACAGTCCTACATAAGGTCCTTCAGTTAGATGAAAAATACATATAAAATGCAGTGCACAGCAAGTGCTCAATAAATTTTTATGTAATCATCTAAGTATCAGCTTACAGTGTGATTTTTTTCTTACCAAAAGAATGAACACAGACATCATCTCCACTTGAGAAAAAGATTTCAACAAAAGTAAAACAGGAAAAGAAAAAGAGAACCCGTTGACTTTTCACAAGCCTCTGCAGGCCTCCTTGGGAAAATCAGAGGCCCACTTTTTCCAAATGTGGGTAACATCTCAGGGGTGTCGCTTTTCTTCCTCCTTTAGTGCTTTAATCCTGTTCTAAAGAACCAGGCTGCAGTGAGCAAGGATGGAAGGAAAACAAACCTTTCCTGCCTAACTTGCAATTGTCAATCATCTGCTGACTAAAGAGTCTGTCACTAAACTTCATTCTCAAATTCACCTCAAACTCCCACTGACAAAAGAAAATAAACAAAAACAAACTAAGAGAAGGTAACAGTAAGGAGGGCAGAGGATGTCTTCTTTAGGGAAGAGTGCAGGGTTAATAATGCAGCAGGACTGCTGGGGGTAGTGAGGGTGTACACAGATCTGAAAGGCACTTCTAAAACATATGCTGTGAGCAATCAAGGTGGCCACCTGCCAGCCAAGGTAGCGAGAAAACAAAAGCCAATTCACCCACACCTCCATGGGTAGGAAGTAAGCCTCAGAACTCGGGCCATTCTAAGCAACAAACCAGCTTTTAAAATTAGGAGAACCACAGTTTCAACTCAAATACCACTTTATGAAAGTATGGAATAGAGTGGGGACTACATGCATTTTCCTTCCTATTTTCATAAAATCCCCTCTTCAAAGTTAGTGAGAAAAACTGGGATTATAAGAAGATTAAGCAATACAAAGGATGTCTTTGTTGCTCTGCACACTGTTTATACCCAGATATGATGGAGCTTTGCATTCAAAACCCAGTTGTAATAGAGTTCCACAGTAGAATGGGTACAGTGAATGAAGCCACCATGAATGTTGGCAGATTATTACACAAAGGGCAGTTATCCCACAGAGAGGGCTGGCGGCTTGACAGGGGACCAACAAATGCATAAACTCAAAGGCATAATGAGCCTGATTTCCACCCTCACACTTCCCACCCCTTCCACACTGAGAAAAACAAATCACCATAATAACCTGTGCCCTCCATGCTCCACATTCTGTGTGCTAGAGAGAAAACCCTCAACAGATAGACTTCTCAAGACCACACAGTCCTCTCGATACAATAAAATTTATTTTTAAAGGGAGCAGAGGGTGTTTCACAGACCTTCAGGACTGCATGGACTCCTGTGAGGTGGGCTTCTAGGTGGTTTTTTTTTAATCCATATGGAGTATGGAAAACCACCTCAGTTCCAGTGCATGTCTGAAATAAAAAGGAAAATACCCAACCCATTTCTTCTCCCACCAAAGATTTCAGGGGAAGTTGTTTGGATTTGACTACAAGCTCAAAAGCTACAATATGAACGCTTGTATAGTTTCTCACAGCCCGGAATATTACAGTATTTGAAAACAACTTCAAAATTTTTAGCATGCATTAATAGAAATATTCCTATCATTAACTCATATAATCTTTGTTCTCTCCCCCACATTTTTCCACATACAGGTCACCTTCTTATCCCTTTTATTATTATGTTGACAATATTTAAAATTCTAATTATAAATGAAAATCATTTTTTAAATGAGATCACAGTTTCAAATGTTTGTACACACAGTTAACTGAAAACTTCTTCACTTATACAATCACAGTAATATACCGGGTTGCAATGTAAAAGTCACTTAGATCTTTTTAAAGGGAAGAATTTATAGGAATGAAGAAATACTATTGAAAACCTGGAATTTGGAAATTAGATATGGTTGTTTTTCTATACATGCACCAATCTTTACAATCTTGCCACTTAATCTCATGGATTGTACTAGAAACAGTACCCTGACACACATTTGAACATTTACTCCTATTTTATCAAGTCATCAGCCAATCTTTGGACTGACAGCTACAACTGTCAAATCTTTTCCTTTTTATGTGCTGGCTAAACTGCTGTAAGTAAAAAAGAAATTGGCATTGTACTGTTTTTAAAAATGAAGTTTTTGACATTTCAGGATGATAATAAATGGACAAATTGTGCAACAGGAATATCAATCCTGAAAGAGAATTTGACCTAATAGCCATGCACTGCACTCATGCATTTATAATTACAACAGCAGATGAATGAGATAAGATGAAGTGGAGCCCTTGCTGAAGATGCATGCTATGTTTCCTTGTTACAAGGATGATCTTAAAGAGTAATGATAGTTCTTTTAAAAACTGAATAATTTTAAAGTGAAAGAGAAAAACATTATCATCTGGGCATTAATCCTTCCTTTTCTAGATACTCCTCTTCCAACTAAGACAAGCTCATCCTCCTAACCCCAGATGGAAATTCTCTATACAGACATGTTTTTAAACATGTTTATTTCAGACAGAAAACAGATAAGTAGTTTTTAGCCCAAAATTATATTAAAGCAATTCTATTTCTAATAATGCAGTTTTCTTCTTAAGAAAAGCAGAAATCATTGTTTTCTAATTTATGATTAGTTTGTAAATGTGTTTTTTAAAGGGAAAGTTATGAATTCAATTTTTATGCATTGTGATAGATATTCCTTTCTTTAATGAGGAAGCAAATATTCTACCTAATATATGACTTTAGAAAAATGTCATTCATTGCTATAATGGGATACGACTTCAGAGCAGATTTTGTCCCCTTTTAATCTATTAGTGTGACAAGTCTCTTTCTACATCTAATTTGATACATAGTAAACCGCTGCCAAAGCTTTCTAACACTATTTCAGCTATTTTATAAAATATGTAATTATAATCTTATCTAGGAAACAATTTTAAAAAGATATGTAACTCTTTTCATGTTTGTGGGTCCTAATCCCTCCTCCCAAAATCAACCTTAGGTATTGAAATCCAACTGGAGACCGACCTTCAGATGCTCTTCCAAGTCCCTGAATATGTCTAGAGGAACCCTAATGACAGAGACTCGCGGGAACAGGGGACAAAACCACCTCAGGCCCTTAGCCTATTATTCATTAAAAGCATGATGTATGTTTTTTTTTTCTGAGGCAAGAAATTAAAAGTAGTTCATTTGCACCAAGCACAGTGGCACGTCTGCACATCCAGCACTCTGTTATGCCAAGGCAGGCGGATGACAAGTTCAGGCCCAGTATGGGAGACTTAGAGAAACTCAAAAACTTTAAAAAGGGTTGGGGATATAGCGTAGTACAAAGGCCCTGGCGTCAGTCCCCATTACTGAGGGGAAAAAAAATCATTTTGTTGAAATATCATGTCTATTCACGTGGGCGTATGGATGCCCAACAGTAACTAAAAGTCAAACAAAGCTTGACCTGCATTTTGTGACACTTTGGATCAAATCTCTTCTAAGAGAAACAAAGCCAGGATTGAGATAATGATCAACTGGATGAAAGTCTACCACAAAAAACTGGTCCTATCTGCTGAGGGCCAGTCTGCTCCATCTCCTCCAATCTGCGCTGCTGTGAGCTCCTCAAACTGAAATCCTTTCTTTATTTTCTCTTTCCTTTGCTAGGGGCCTGCACAGACTGTGTCAGAGCTGTGTTCCCCTTCACTTTCTCTTCATTTTCACTGAAAGCTTTTTCTTGCCAATTTGTGCCAGAAGCCTCAGTTTTAATTTCTATGATGATCACGGAAGCAAGGACCTATGCTAATCAGGCACCTTATTTTGCAGGGACTTGTTCTAGACCTAGAGAAACAGGCATATATCCTTGTGCACCAGGAAAGAAAAGTTGCCCTCAGGCAACAGTCAGTGATGGGATATTTTGAAAGTGATCACTCTGGCTCTTTCTTTCTAATTTAAAATCAAAAATTATTTTCATTTAATTTTAGGCATAACACCACTTTAAGCTCTTCTACAAGGAATTAATATCTGTACACCACACAGTAACTTTCTCAGAGTTTCCTTCCTGTTTGTACTACAGGGAGGGAGACAAGTTACAAGTTCTTAGGGTAGAGCCTATTCTTACCACATGCCCTAAATATATGTATTCAAATTCTTAGATACAGGAATAAATTATGTAATGAAAAGTACTTTTAAAAAGCATTGTTTGCAAATGAAATTATATTTTGAAAAATGTTTTGGTAATACTAAGATCAGGAAAGTAAAAAAAAAATTAAGTTTATGAAAATGGCACTCTTTAATACAATTAAGATAGTTTCTTAAGTTACCACATTCTTAGCATAACATACTATATATTTTGCCATAGTTTACCCATATCCCAAACAAAAGTACATTAAGTAAAGCAAAATTCTGTTATTTCATAATTATAAAGATGAAACAATTCACAGCTCAAAATACGCCCCCAACTCATTATGACTATTTAATACAACTTTATATATCTACTTTATAAGGCAAATACCAATTCTATCACAGCACTAGCACTTTCAATGTCACAATGTATTATTTTTCCATTTACCTTACAAGTGTCCAGAGAAAATTAATTTTTAGTAAGCATTTTCATGTCCTTACAATTTAGGTTGAAAAACACCATTTTTATCAGTGGTATATTGATAGTAAAGCAGTTTTTTAAGACTAGAGAGCCATATGCACCTTGTTTCATTCCCCCAAAGCAGAAGAAATAAATCTCATTTTACTTCTCTGTAGACTCTTTAACACAGTGGTGAGAAGTTCACACGTTAATGGAATGCAAATTCTTTCACCATGCCAGCAACTCAATCACCAGAGACTTTAGAGACAGAAAATTCTTTAACTTTGATCTAACATACATATGTTTTTTAAAGACAAGATCTGCAGAGCTAGACGTGACAGCTTTATTTTCAATGAAGTTTAGTTTGTATATACTTTTTCAATCAATATTAACTATATAAAAACAATATAAAATCTAATTTGTACACCGAGTTATGGAATAGGGAAATTTTCCTCAGTACTGTACACAAGCATTCATTTACAACCTAAAACACAAAACTTGAAAAAATATATAGCAGGAAAGAGCACTTTATCAATTTAAGTGTACTTTCAATTTTTCTGTCAATGGTAACCATTTCATGAACCACAGTTCATCCTGGTCACTGGCACTGGCCAGCCAAAGTGTTTGTATTTCAGAGACATGTCAAAACTTTAATTATGAATAAAATTCCAACTAACTTTCTTCATGGCACCTAGTTTTTAAGAAAAAGAGATAAATCACAAGAAAATACAGTATAAGTTATTGTTCTTAAAAACACTATTACCAAAAAGGTTCTTGACCCAGGAGACACACAACCCACAATTATACTAGAAACTTCATATTTCAAAAGAAATTAACCTCAGGCAGGCTAAAAGCCTAAATCAGAGAGGATAAATCAGTTTTATTATGGGCTACTTACAAATTAAAGTGCTGAGACAGTTTTAAAATATTTGTAGCAGAACCGGAAAACCGAGATAACTACTAAGTACTTTATAAATTTCCAATTCCCTTCCACCAATTATTTGACTATAAATCTAGTTTACTGGTTTTTTTTAATATTTTGAATATGAAATATCTGAATTCTTTATAGTGGCCCAGGCCCACTTGCACTTTTGTTTCAGGATTTCATCACAATAGTTTGTTTTCAAGTCAGTGTATAATGGTTGCAAAATCAAAACAGAAATCACTAATAAATCTCCAAATAGTCTCTTCTTCCTTGCTATTTATTCTGGTTTTGCCTTTATTTACAAAGTATATGGGAACGTCTTCTATATTTGATTAAATGATTATTTAATGCACAATGTAAAAATGTTTGGCCACAAAACCTTTGTAAAAATAAATTTTTAACACACAGCTTCATTATGTCACTTATACCATGAGAAAGTTTAAAATTGATACCATTTCCCCAAATCAAGAAAGAAAAGACTCATTTGAAATTCAATACATTAAACTGGGAAAAATGACTCAACACTGCAAGTAATTAGACACTCCTCTATGTCTGTGTAAGGAAATTAAAGCTAGCAATGAAAAACTGAAATGCGATTATTTATAGCTAATGTTGACTTTTCTTTATTTTTTTTATTTTATTTTATTTTATTTTACCGGGGATTGAACTCACAACCTCACACTTGCCAAGCAGGCGTTTACACTGCTGAGCTAAATCCCTGGCCCAAGCTGGCTTTATTTAAAGTGCACATTCCTCGAACTCAAAATTTCCAATGAGAAAAAGTCTATAATCAGTGATAAAGTATCAATCATAACATTAGGAAAAAATCCTACAAATTTAGCAAAGTATGATAATAGAAAATTTAGTATAAGAAAATGTGAAACACTGATAAAAACATATTTTAACTTCATTTTTCAAAAAATTTGTTGAAAAATAATTGGCTATAAATTTTCATTGTGACATAAGTCAAAAATAAATGCCTGGCAACTCAATATTACTGGTATAAGCTTCAAGGATAAAATTATTTTGGGTACCACAGTATTGAATCAAGCACCTCGTGGTACAAACTCTCTTACAGTCAAGTTGAAGAGAGATGTTAAATTTCAAAATTTGCACTTTTTAATCTTGAAATTTTCTCACAACTATATCTTGGGTTATAATTCAATGAGCACAAAAACATATGCAAAAGGCTCATTTTCTTTCCAGGTCTTTTGAAAACATGTATAATTTTCATGGTCTGCTGAAGGCAGTCTCAATTACCTTTCCACATGAACTTAACTGATCTGAATATCAAGAGAAGCCTGCCCCAGGCGGATTATCTCAGGGCAGTGATGGCAAATCTTTTAGAGTTTTCAATGATACAAACAGCCCACTGCAGCACACGTGCCATAAGTTTGCCATCACTGTTTTAGGGTTTTCCAGAAAAACAGAACCAATAGAAGATATATAGGAGAAGACTGATTATGAGAATTGGTTCACATGCTTACGGACATCCAGAAGTCCCATATATTGCCATTTGCAAACTGCAAAATCAGAAATTCTGTGGTGGATTTCCAGTTCAAACCCAAGACTAAGAAGCAGATATGCTAATAGTATGAAATCCAGTCCTGGGCGGGGGATTTAGTTCAGCAGCATAAGCGCCTGCCTGGCAAGTGCAACATTGTAAGTTCAAGCCAAGGTATCAAAAAACAAAAACAAAAACAAATCCAGTACTATTATGCAGAACCTGAAAGAGACCCTGTCTTAAAAAATAATAATAATTGAGTCCTGAACAATCATAGAAAGAGAACAAGAAACTAACTATATTTATCGCCTTAGAAAATGGTTATGATATACTTTTAAATTAAAAAAAAGTTTACAGAAAGGCAATTCAGTATATGGACACAGAATGTTACAAAATTCCTTTTCATGTAGATGATTTTATTTTGTTTATATTTTTTGTGCTGACAATTATTTTTGAGCATTTGTAAGTTTTTATAAATCAAGCCAAAAATCAAATTTCTGCATTTAAAAATAAATCTGAATAGAAATAAAAAAGAAAAATAAACAATCCTATGAAACATTGAAAGGTTGACTTTTCAAACAAAAGATGGTTTGATCTCTACAGAAAGAAAACTATTTGACATTACTATCACCTTTTGAGAGTGAGTACACACAATAACACAACACTGCTGAAGACTTCTCAGAGTTCTCATTAGTCATTGAAACACACCTCTTTCCTTTCAATTACTTTTTTACTTAATAAAGTTATTTGAAACTATATCATGAAGACATGCAAGAATACAGGAGCATTTTACAACAAAGCTAAAAGGTAATTTTTAAATATGTAGCTTTTTCTCTAGCAGTGCAAAAGGAAAGAAGAAAAATATCAATAAAAACAAGCCCTTCATCTCTGCTCAGTTTAGGACTTTTGGTGAGCAAAGAATTCTTTATGGCAAATGTACACACATTCAGATATTATGGTGCCTGACAGTCCTTTCAACCAAGTCAGTCCCAAAAGAGATCGTAATCAAGTGTCCCATGAAGAATTCCATTCACGGAGAGAAACTGATTGCACAGGTGACTGAATAGCTGCACATTATTGATTGGAGATTAATTTTCATCTTAGGGGCTGTAGATAACACTAGATAAGGCAGGAGCAGGAGTAGGAAAATTAACTAGTTTAATAAGTCAAACCAAATGAGACCCCTCTAGTGCAAGAAGACCCCAATCCTACCTCCCACTATTACTAACCTATTATTCAGGTGAATATCTGCTTTAGAAATAAAACACCTTAAAATACACAGATAAAAATTTCATCTACATCTGATATGGTCCTGTCTGATATGTCTCAAATAAAGGTTAAACTAAAAAAAATCATTTTTTAAAGAACCTTGTAATTGTTGTTTTCTTATATTTATGGTCCATTTTCATATTCTTTTACATGGTACAGATATATCCTCTATAAAAAGATTTAGGTCAGATACTATGTTTCTGCTTTTTCCTTGATTGCAAGAAAGGTACACTTTAATACATAAGGCAACCACTGGCACAGACTTTACAAGTTTCGCTATGCATATGGCCAATCAGTAGATCCCATTATCTCAGGAACAAACGTCATGATGTTGCTGCTCATCAAGAAAGCTAAAATAAAAGCATTCTGTGCTAGCCCATCCAGCCAAGCCAATAAATTAGAATTAAAAACTGGTAAAATTTAATTCCTTCATCCTAAAAATGGGATATCAATATATGCCTGCTTAGTGGGCATAGTCTCAGTGTATGCCTGTTGTCATGTAGTTTACACTAATAGCTCTCCTTTCACTGCCAGAAATGATCCAGTTTGTATCATGTAGTAGAAAATTTTCATGCTGACAAATGTAAACAAATTTTGCCAACCTAAAAGAAATAACAGTAAAATATCCGCCCCTAACTTTCACCATCTCACACTATCATTGTACTTGATTCCTTCTTTTCACTGTCAGTTCCTAAAATAACTTTTGATAGTCATAATAGCAACTTCTACTTCATTTTTTATTCACAATTCATTATTTTATAGCCCAAGTATCACTTCTTTAAAAATACTTAACAAATTCATGGATTAAATATTAAAGTGCCAGTTCTCAGTCTCCATGTGTATTACACAATGGAACAGTAGACTGAAGTAAGACCAGAATATATGGTGAATGTTTATATATCTTTTTAAATGTATTACAATGAGACACATTACCAAAAAGTCCCTCTCATAAAACTTCCTCTCACTTTGAACACACTTACCCTATCATTCTAGTTGCTTTCTGCAACAATTCTGCAAGTCCTCTTTTGGGAGTCTTCAGTTCTACTGTTGTGGCTGATTCAATGGCCTGAATCAGTTCAAGGTATTTACTCTTCTTCATGGTCATTTAGACTTTGAGGAAAAGCCAGAAGTCAATGCCTGGTCTGGTATGATTTTTACAACCTGTCTTTCCATTGGATGGCACCTGGTAGCAGCATTCACAATAGTTTTGATCACAGTTCATAAAGACACTCATGAAAGAGGATTTCCAGAACTGCTTCAGAAAGTTTTGAGAACGGTGGGATTACATTCAACGTATATTTAGATCACCCTTTACACATTTGATCAATCTGTATTTTTAAAAATTGTTTCTTCCTTACCTATCATTTCCTCCATGTCTAATTCTTCACATTCTTTATTGTTCTCTTTATTTCTATTATTTCTCTAAGCTTTTCACATCTTTCTCTGCTTCCTTTTCTTTAGTGATCTACTCCAAACCTAAAGGGAATTTCAACTATCACATCATGCTCAGGAATCTAAAAAATCAATCCCCTGAATTGGTTTCTCTCCCAACTTTCAGATCTGTAATTTTAATTTACAAAGACGACATCTGCATAGCATGTAGATGTGTGTTGAACTCAATAAGCCTTGCTAGACACAATGGTCACAAGTCTGAGGTAGAGAATCTTTTGCACCCAGGAGTCTGAACCCAGGCTGGGCAACAGAGTGAAACCCCATCTCAAAACAAAACAAAAACAAAAACACAACTTTAAATTGGTATTCACCATTCTTAAGTGTGCAATTTACCTCCGATTACTTTGTGAATTTTCTCCTTTTGTGGTATCTGTGGGTATTTTAGCCCTAGTGTTCAGTAATATTCAATAACATCAGTGATATGAATAAAAGAGAGTTCTTGACATGGAGACAGCCTATTGTGGAATTAGTCTATTACTCCACTAATGTAAAAAAATTTTTTTTCAATGGTGTTCATTTTCCTTGCCTTAACTTTGACATGCTATGCAACTATAAATTCTATTTTATTTAATAGAGTTATATTTTCAGAGGACATTAGCTTTCATGTATTTCTCCTGAAACTTCATGTACAAATGTTTCTTAAAGCAAACAGAAACACTAACAACCACAGCAAAAATTAAGACGTTTCTTACATGGAACTTTCTAACCAGAAAGTACTAGGTAAGAAATGTTCATTCTTCAGTGATCAAAAGGATAATTTTTTTTAATTATAAAGGTTCAATAACTAAATCATACCACCCCAAAACACCATATAATATTGTGAATATCTGAAGTAGCTTTGTAGAAGGCTTTAATTTCTCTAAAGCATTTTAAAAAGATGGAATGGCAAAGTGTTTTAGGGATAAAAATCTACAGAAACTAAATGGAAAAATAAAATAAAGTAGAAGCCCACTTCAAAAGACTCAACCAACCAAAATAGGTGGAATATAATCCGGTATGACTCAATGTGTTGTTTATACTAGACAGAACACGCTTGAAGTCTTGGATGTACACAGAGTAAAAATAAAGACAATAGGGAAAAGGAGGAAATCTCTAAGAATACCTCTGACATATGGTTTTCTGTTAGTGGATCCACTGGGTGTTCTCACTCTGGGCAGTAGTGACTTCTTTTCAGAATCATACCAGAGAGGAAAATGAACTCAATGTGAAGTATAGCGTCTCTGTCTTGTTTGAAGTAAAATGTATAGTTTTGTTCACTGAACACCATTATTTTCAATACTAAAAG
>RJWT010007420.1:0-27701 GCA_004365215.1 Cuniculus paca | reverse complement strand
TTTTGCGGCACCGGGGATTGAACTCACAATCTTGCGCTTGACGGGCAGGCGCTTAGACCGCTGAGCTAGATCCCCAGCCCTGTTTTTTGAGACAGGGTCTCACTATGCCGTTCAGGCTGGCCTTGAGCTCACTTCGTAGCCCAGGCTGGTCTAGTGCTGGGATTACAGGCGTGAGCCACCACGCCCGGCCATGATGACTTTTTTACAACTATGACCAACAGGGGCTGGAGATGTAGAGTGGTAGAGTGTATGCTTATCATGTATGACACTTCGGGTTCAATTACAGCACCAAAACAAAACAAAACAAAGTAAAAACAAAAACAAACACAGAAAAGAAAACCCTACTTGATACCGTACTCTTAAGTGGAATAAACTGGACACACATGTATAAACATCGCATTGTTTCTCTGGTATGAGAAACCAAAAATGTAAATAAAGACCAAAATGTATAATAGTTATTGTGAAATAGGAAGAGAATGGGGAAGGGAACAACAGAGGGGGAAAGAAGGGAAATTTTTTTTTCCCCTTGGCACTGGGGATAGAACCCATGACCTCGTGCTTGCGAGGCAGGCGCTTCCACCACTGAGCTAAATCCCCAGCCTTTGTCTTTTTGAGACAGGGTCTCGCTATGCTGTTCAGGCTGGTCTTGAGCTCGCTTTGTAGCCCAGGCTGGTCTCGAACTCACAACAATCCTCCTGTGTCAGCCTCCTGAGTGTTGGGATTACAGGTGTGCGCCACTAGCCCCAGCAAAAATTTTTTTAAAAAATGAGAAAAAAAGGAAAACATGGAAACAAAGCTTTTGTAAATGGGGAAAGGAGGAGGGATTGAAGGGAGGGTAGGGAAATGAAAAAAAAAGTTATATCATGTACAGGTACAAATTCTCTATGATGAATGTGATCAATATGTATATCTAAAATGTACTGATAAAATCTGATTGAGAAAAACAACCCCAAAAAACCATAAGCCATCAATGTAAAGCTTGTGACCAGTAATTATTTAGGAAATCATTCCAAAAGATGTAAAGGGTAGCTGAGGTAAGTAAGCTTTAAATGGAACTGAGCCAGAAGAAACGTAACAGCTGAAAACAATGCTGGTATAATACTTGATATAGATAAATACAACTAGAGCCAAGAAACAGAATGTCACTGTGAACGCTCAACAGGATGATAGAAGAGAAACCAAAACATAAGTCTGGAGCAGGGACTACAATAACATCCGGGTTAAGACTCCAATAGAGATCCTGAGTCTTTTGACTGTGCTCCCCATTTTCTACCTTGTTTTTACCATATAGTCTCCACACAGTAGCCACAGAGATTCCTCCCTTTGTCAGCTCACACCACCACTCTACTCAAACCTCTTTCAGACTGCCTATTCACTCCAGACCCTACTGCTATACAGTCTATAAGACCTACCTACCATGTCTGGGTGCCCAGCCACTTCAGGGGGCTCATTCCCTACCACACCTGCTGCCCTGCTTCAGCTACCCAACGTTTTTTATTATGTCTTGAACATGACCTAATATTCTACTGTAAGGGTTTTGCTTTGCCTAAGAGAGTACAACTTCTGAGAGTCAATGGTTTTCTGGTGTATTTCAGGGCTCTACTCACATGCAACATATCAACAGGGCTTCTGCTGACCACATGACCTTGCATCAACACTGTGCTCAGTCTTCTTAACTTTGTTTTATTTTCATTTATAACCTTTGTCATCACCTCATGTTCTACACTTTTTAAATTTACTCACAAGCTCCTCAACCTCTGCTCCCATGTATGTCTTTATGAGAGCACAGAGTCTGGTTTATTCATGACTCCATACCTAACATACAGAACCATGCTAGCACATTAATATTCAGTCAGTTTTTATGGAGTGACTGTGGTTAAATGAAAAAGCATAAACACCTACCCAAAATACATGTCATAGGGCAAGTTTCCTCCAGATTACTCAGAAACACTTCTTTTTTGTAGAACATTTTTGTGGGCTCATGCTCCGTCTCTTCTGGATGAATGAAGATGGGGCCATAAAAATATGCAGCTCCATCTCTGACCCAGACTTTTTCAATTCTTGGGGGGAAAAAATGGAGATAATATTACAATAATTTCATTCTTGAAGGACTAATCTAGTGCTAATTCTGTTAACCACAATAATATATACCATTTAGGGGAGTTTCACTGGATGTTTTGATAATGTGACAATTTCATTTGTTTACCTCCCTCTCAAGCACATGAGAAGATTCTTGGAAAAGGGAAAAGAACATATGGCTACTCACCTGAGGGAAAAAAATTTTATCATGGCACCAAAGCATGTAACTTAATAGTGTTTTGGACTCCCAGGTTTTTTGTCATTGGACTTGTGAGCCCAATAAAGACACAAATCTTCAATATGAGCTGGGCATGAGGGTGCACACCTGAAATCCCAGCACTCTGCAGGCTGAGGCATGAGACTCACCATGAGTTCAAGGCCAACCTGGGCTACAGTGAGTTCAAAGCCAGCCTAGACTACACAGCAAGACCCTGTCTCAAAAAAAACTTCAATACGTAGGGTGAGACCACACAACTGGCAGACATGCCTTTAACAAAGGGAAGGTTCATATTCTTTTTTTGCAGTTCAAGATCTAAGGCCCCTTATCTCCTGAGAGTTTGATGGAAGTCAGAGATTATCTCCCTACAAACAAAAAAATTAACATCTGGCTGCTATGTGCCAGATACTGTACTATTTCTCACCACCAATGCATAAAGTTAATATTATTGTCCCATATTCTCCTGATTCCTGACATGAAATAGCATCCTTATCTCAGTTAATAGTAACTTCAATCTTTCAATTCTCCTAGCCCACACATAAGAGTCACTTTTTACTGCCCTCAAGACACCACATCTCATTTATTAGGATACTATGAACATGATCTTCAAAATAGTACCCTCTGCAATCACCATGGTCTGAGCTACCATCATTCATACCTTGATTATAGTAACAGCTTTTTAGAAGATCTCCTATAAAAGGACCCATGACCTTTTATAGTCTATTCGCAATAATCAGAAGGCAGAACAATTCTATTAACACCTAAATCAAATGTCACTTCTGTACTTGAAACAACCCAAAGACACTCTATTTAATTTTGTAAAAGCCCAAGTTCCCACAACATTCTGTGAGGCCCTACATGATCTGTACACTATCCCCTGCCTTCACCTCCTACCGAACTCACACATGACTTTGCTAGTAAAACACTGCTGGTCTCAACAAGCCTAGCATACTTCTTTCACAGGCCTTTACAGACTATTTACTAGGCCTGGAGTACTTTTTCTATGGATATTCACAATTCTCACTCTCTCAGTTTGTTAGCTGAATTGCTCAGTGAGGTGTGTAATGCAACCATCCTCCTTATTCCTACCAGGCCCTGACTCCCTTTACCCTGCTCTACTTTTTCAACAGCATGTTTCATGATGTAAGATTGTAACTTTACTTACTCAATGTTTGTCTGTCTTCCCACGAGAACAAAGTTCCACAGTTAGAGTATTTGTCTGTTTTATTCACTAACATATCCTCAGAGCCTAGCAAATAGTAGATGTAATAAAGGTTTACTGAAGTGGAATAACTCTGATGAAAAAACAAACCCAGAGAGGTAAATCATTTGCCTAAAGATATACAACTAGCAAAGCTGGGAATAAAATCAAGATCTCCTGGAACCAACTACTGTTATTTTATTGTATGTTTGTTTTGTACAGTGCTGTGGGTAATATTTAGGGCTTCTTATTTGCTAGGAAAGTGCTTTATAATGAGTTGCATCATCAGCTCCCAAATGCTGCTCTAAATCACTATCCTCTATGGCCCAATCCAGTACCTAACTCCTTTACTGCTGTTTCTTTCCGCTAATACTGGGGATGAACCCAGTGCCTTTGTACTGAGCTATATTCTCAGTCGTTTTTTAAATTTTTGTTTTCATTAAGGTCTCATTAAGCTGCTGAATTGCCCAGGCTGTATTTGAACTTACAATCTTCCTGCCTCAGTCACTCAGCGTCCTGGGATTACATGAGTATGCCATCACTCTTGACTTGTCATCCAACCATACTTCTATCCTTTCATCAATTTACCTGTTCATCAAATATATGAGCCTCTACTATGTTTCATGCACTGATTTAAGCAGGCTATACAAAGTTCAGCAAAAAGAGCTACTTTGAGGGCATCTGGAAATGCCAGGGATGGAAACTTGACAATATAATAAATACCACTATATGGTATGTACTCTAAGGAGAAGGAAATTCATGGTTCTCTGGGAGTGGAGACCTAACCCAGTCCACATGTTAAGGAAAGGTTTCTTCTAGGAAGTGCCATTTCAAATTTAAGCTAAGGAGTTTACAATACAAAATGGGCAGGAAGATTTCAGAGCTGAGAATTCTGTCAATGGTAAAAGAAGAAAAAACCAAGAGCTAATGGGTGAATTTATTTTTTAATTTTTTAGTTTTTCAGACAGGGTCTTGAGGTGTAGTTTAGGTTGGCCTTGAAATCACTATGCAGCAGAAGCTGGCCTTGAACTCATAGCGATTTCCTGAGTGCTGGGATTTACAGGCATATGCCACTATGCTTGGCAAATGGATGAATTTAAAGAAAGTGGTTAGAAGGAAAAGCAGGGGAAGTGTGGTTTGAAAACAAGCTGGAGAATTGCCAGAAGAGGGACTTCTGATTTATCCTAAGAGTGATGAATGTCTACTGGCTCCAAATCTCAGACCCAACTTTATCTTTCCTACTTCAAGGACAACTCACCTGCCAACACGAGGGCGCACCAGGCCATGTGACTTGATGAAGACACAGTCTCCAACCTTTAGCCACATGTCATTGTAACGGAGCTGCTCAAAGTAGTGACAACCTGGCTCTCCATTGGACATTTCCACAGGCACATCTTCTTTATCCTATGGTAAAGGAAAATGGTGGAAGAAAGGCAGCTAACAATCAAGGAGCAGACAGAGAATAAAAGCAAATTGTCCTTCACATTAATTTAAAAGAAAAGTCTACCACAAATGGAATTCAGAAGGTTAGGAAACCAAAAAATCAGGTTAAAATCAAAGTGTCTTGGGCTTGCTTCAGCAGCACATATGCTAAAATCAAACTGCCTTACCAAATACTGTATTTATTTTAAATTTCTACACATTTTTCATAAAATAATGTTACTCTAACATGTTTTTATCAACTCCTTATCTTTCGTTCCCACTCCTATGGCTTTTAGGAAAAAATACTGGAGACAACATTACCATTTAGAAGCAGACATACTCACACATTGTTATAGAGTATAAAGAGCAAATTTTACATAGGTGCTATGGTTGATACATTGTGTCAACTTGAGAAGTTTAGAAGGTTAAATGAGAGACTCAGCCAGGGAGCCAGGGTTCTTACTTGGTAAATATCCTCATCCTGTGCTAAGGAGGGCAAGGACATTTTGTGCATGTTACACCCACCCTGAAGGTGGTGGGGGGAGGTGGCTGGTATAATATAAGGGAGGAGAAGAGGCTTGTTTTTTGCCCTCTTTTGCTCTGGGTGCTGCCTTGAAGCGTTGCCCCAGTGCCATGCCACCCTGCCTTGGAGCAGCTGATTATGGACTGAAATCTCCAGAAAATGTAAGCTAAATAAACCTTTTCTTCCCTAATTTTGGGTATCAGGTGTTTGTCTCAGCAACAAAGACAAGTAACCAAGACAATAGGTTTCCCCTTTACTGTATTTTTTGAGCTTCCTAATTCCTTCCTTCCTTCCTTCCTTCCTTCCTTCCTTCCATCCATCCATCCATCCATCCATCCATCCATCCAGTTAACTGGTTGACTTTTTGGGACAGTGTCTCACTACGTAGCCTAGACTAGCTTTGAACTCTCAATACTCCACCTCAGCCTCCCAAGTGCTGGAATTACCACCAAGGTACCACCAAGCCTGACTTTTTTTTTTTTTTTCCTTTTTGAGACAGGGTCTCACTATGCAATTCTCGCTGGTCTTGAGCTCACTTTGTAGCCCAGGCTGGTCTTGAACTCGCAACGATCCACCTGTCTCAGCCTCCCGAATGCTGGGTTTACAGGCATGCGCTACCACACCTGGCTTCTCTTCTTCATTTTTAAATCTCTTTATAAACTCAGTCCAGTCAATGTCTTTGGGTAGCAAAGTTCATTTTCACTCTTGAAAGCAATACAGTAGTTCTTTTTGTGCCCTACAGGCACCTGAAATTAAACAACTTGCTGCTCATCCTGCCTTGTAATCTATTCGTGTGGGTGACACAAGAAAGAAAGAATCTATCTCTCCCTCTCCATCTTTCTAGCTTTAATCACTGATTACATCTAGTGAAATGAGAAGTCAGGTAATCTCCTGGGTCAGGGGAGCCATTCATCAGCACAACAGAAATGAAAGTAAAAACTTGCTGCTTATACCACAGAAGCGCCTAGTAAACTCATCTCCAGACTAAGTAGAAAGGAGGAGAGCAGATAAATTCCAGGAGGCATGTCAGAGTAGTGGACTGAGGTAACCTCTGACTGGAAGCCACTCCTCTCCAAGCCATCTCCACATCCCTGGGAAGGCACATGAGTACAGGCAGTGTGAGAGGTGCAGAAGCTGCGGGAACCCACATTGCCCCAACAGAGAGAGAGGGAGGTAGGTCCAGGTCAGAAGCTTCCCTACCCATCTGGATCCCTCCTTCTGATTCTCTGCTCCCAGTGGAGGAACTCTGGCTTCTGCTCAGTCATCCCTGGGGAATGTGGCTCCCCCATTTATAGACAAGAAAGGGAGCAGCAAGAGAGTTAAGCTAAGTACTTGGTGCTCCCTCTCACCTTCCATCATACCCTCATTTCATAACATTAACAATTGAGAGGTTTTATATTTTTACTATCTTGATTTATTCCAATATGGAAATAGCCTCTGTGACATAAACACATATTCTGCTTTTGAATAAATTTCCGAGTTTGTCACCTACTAGCTGATATGATATCAGGTAAGTTATTTAACTTTTGTGCCTTAGTTTTCTCATCTTTTATATGAAGATGAACTAGGAGTGATGGCACATGACTGGAATCCCAGCACTTGGGAGGCTAAAGTAAGAAGTACTGCCATAAATTTGAGGCCAGCCAGGGTTACACAATAAATTCAAGGCCAGTTTGAAGTACATAGCAACACCTTGTCTCAAGAAGAAAAAAAGATGAGGATGATAATGCGGCCATGAGATGGGGTTTCAGAAAGCTTAAATGATAGATATAATGTATGCTTAACTATTAAGTACACAGAACTACTAATATAATGAAATATAAGACTTTCCTAACTTCAACAATTCTTGCATTCCTAGAATGAACTCTTCCTCTTTGGTCATTTGTTCTAAAAGAAATAATTTTAGAGCCAGGGATTTAGCTTAGTGGCATAAGTGCCTGCCTGGCAAGCGAAAGATTGTGAGTTTGATCCCCAGTACAAAACAAAACAAAAGACATAATTTTATTTCTCTTATAAATAGACTTTTCCAAGCTGGGCACGGTGGCGCACAGCTGTAATCCCGACACTTGAGAGGCTTGAGGCAGAAGGATCTCTGTGAGTTCAAGGCCAGTTTGGGCTACATAGTGAGTTTAAAGCCAGCCTAGACTACACAGCAAGACCCTGTCTCAAAAAATAAATAAATAAATAAACAAACCTTTCTGCTCAAGTAATTTTCATATCAATATTGGTGAGCCTGAGCTTTAGCTTTTATTTTGCCAGGTTGTGAAATCCACATTATTGGATTTTTTTATAAAATCAACTGAGAAATTTTCTTTGTCCTCTATGGTCTGAGACATTTTATTTATAGGTTCCTCAAAGAGTTATAAAAATTCACCCATAGATGCTCAATACTGTATTCTTTGAGGCTAGTTCTTTTGACAATTTTTAAATTTTTTCATGTTGCCCATTTATGTGCTGTATCTTTTCTTGATTTTGGTAATTTATAATATCCCAGAAAATTATTCTTTATGTTTTAGAATTAACAAAAATATAGTCTTTGAATTTCTTCCACTTTTGTGTATCTGAACTTAACTCTGCCACCTCCTTTTCCCCTTTAAGACAGCTGTAGTTCAACTTACTGGACTTCTCACAGGATTAGCTCTTGGATTCACTTTTATTTTTATGTATATTTATTTATTTATTTTTTGGTGGCACCAGGGATTAAACTCATGACCTTGCGCTTGCCAGGCAGGCGCTTAGGCCACTGAGCTAGATCCCTGGCCCCTGGCTTGAGACAGGGTCTCACTATGCCGTTCAGACTGGCCTTGAGCTCACTTTGTAGCCCAGGCTGGTCTCGAACTCACAACGATCCTCCTGTCTCAGCCTTCTGAGTGCTGGGATTACAGGCGTGAGCCACCACGCCCAGCTGTATATTTATTTCTGCTGTGCTAGGAACAGAATCAGGGTCTTAAACATGCCAGGCAAATGCTCTGCCACTGACCCACATCCTCAGTTCTGGGATTTACTTTTAAATTCTACTGTTCTGTCTTCTATACATTATTATTATTTTTCTTTTTCCTTGTCTTCTAGTTTCCTTCTCTGTGGCTAAGCTTTTATATTGCTGATGTTTTCCTGAGTTTGGGTATTTTATTTATCTTTTTCCTTGTCTTCTAGTTTCCTTCTCTGTGGCTAAGCTTTTATATTGCTGATGTTTTCCTGAGTTTGGGTATTTTATTCATTTGTTTTTTGGAATAGATATTTTCAGGTGTAAAATTTTTTTCTGTGTGGCTATTATCTACATACCTTTTCCAAGTTAAAACTGTCTTCGGCTCGACTGTCCTCTGAGTTGTCTGTATTCTTCTCATCATCCCCTTTATCTGCATTTGCAAATACAGATGCCACTCGGACTACAGGTAGGGGCACGTCCCGAGGAACAAACCTAACTGAACTAATGGGCATGGTCCACAGTTTAATTTTTTTAAAAGATTTGGTTTTGGCGGAATACCGTGATTCACAAACAAAAACATCCTCATCTCGAAAGTTTTCTGGGCATAATTTGAAGTATTCCTGGGGGGGAGAAAAGAACAAAACCACTCAGGTAAATTTTCTATGAATCAATCCATCCCTCCCCCAAAAAGCGAATACCAACCAATCAACCAAAGGTTAAACTGTTAGGACTTTCTGGCAATAAACAGTAAATGGTGAGGTCTAGGATGTTGTCTACAGATAGATTTATTAAATATATACTCTTTAACTTATAAACATGAACAACATTTCGCTTACCAACTGACCTTTAAAAATGTTAGTATGTCTTATAGTTATAATCTTCCTTAAAGATTTAGACAGGGCTTATGCACCTATGTTAGACAGATAAAACAAAACATAAACCTTATCACCTAAAAACCACACGAATAATTTAACATGTTCCCATCACTTTGAACCACTGGTGGTGCATGCATGACTCTTCCATTGGGTGGCTTGAATCACTGGTGGTACAAGCATGACTACCTCATCGGGCAGCTTGTACACTGGTTGTACAAATTGGATCTAGTCACTTTTATCACTCCTTTCACTAATAGCATTAAACCAGAGCTGCCCAGCAGAGAGATATAGAAATTAAATCAGAAAGGCCTGGCAGCAAGACATATAAATTATAGCTCCATTATGAACATGTAAAAATCTTTTTTTTTGAAAAGAATACAACCAAACAAAATAAAAGAGTAGAGTCAATCACAACAAAACAATGAACATGGAACATGACTTCTAAACAGGGTAAAAAGCAATCGATAATGGCTACCATAATGCCTCTTGTTATCTGCAATATACCTGCCCATACCATCAGGGATAAGTAAAATCAAAATACAACAAAATAAAAAAGTAAAAAAAACAAAACAAAACAAAACAAACAAAGCAGAACAATGTAAGCAATACAGAACTTCAAGATACTAGTAAAACAGCATTGGCTACCATAATGTTTGTTATCTTCAGAATAGTTGCCTACACCTTCAGACATATTACAATCAAACAACACAGAGTAGAGTAAAATCAATCAAAACAAAACACTGGAAGCAGTACAGGGTTTCTAAACAGGATAACTGAACATCCTCAATGGCTGCAGTTACATATTTTGTTATCTTTAAAATAGCTGTCCATGCCATCAAGTATAATAAAATCAAACAAATCAGAATAAAATGAAACTAATCAGAACAATGAAGACAATATGAGTTTCAAATCATGATAATAGATTAACAGTGGCCACTGCCTTCCCTTTTTAGATAATTCCTCCTCTTTGACTTTCCCAATATGTGTTGTGCATTTTGGATCCCACTAACTCCTTTAGTTTGTTATACTAGGAAGACAACACGAAATTCACCCATGTGACTCTGAACCATTTCATCCATGGGCATGATCACCAGTTGCCTCTATCCACCTACAAGAGCCTTGAGGTTATCTTCCTTTATAGCTGAGTAGGTTTCCTCCACATAAAATGCCATGTCTTTCTTATCCATTCTGCAATTAACAGGCAGGCTACCCCTACTTTTTTTCTGGCTCCCTGTCACACAGGGCATTGTTCTCTCACCTTTGACTTTCAGTCTATGAACATGTAAAAATCTTTCAGAAGATACTGTTCTTAAAAATTTGCCTGGTTTGGGGCCAGGGATATAGCTCAGTGGCACAGTACCTGCCTGGCAAGCAAGCACGAGATCCTGAGTTCAATTCCCAGTTACTTGCCCCCTCCAAAATTAGCTTGCTAAACCAGGCTCCATGATGGTACATGCCTGTAATTCTGGCATTCTGGGAAGATGAGGCAGGAGGACTGCAAGTTCAAGCCCAGCCTGGGGAACTGTTGGGGACTGATTAGACCCTGGATACCTGTTGGGGGAATGGCATGCAGGGAATAAAGAAAGACAAAAGATAATATTCAAGGTTCAAGGGGAACTGCAGGAGTTGGCCTCTAGTGGACTGGCTCTCTGATAACTCATTTTTTATTACTCAGTGTGTAGCTCAGGGGGTAATAATGTGCTTTTCTTGAACAGATGACTGTTCCACGAAGGGATAATAAAATGGGGATCAAGTTTAGCATATCAAAGGGAGCAAATTAAGGTCCGCCCCCAGTGCCTGGATGTCTATTGGGCAGATATATCTTGTCTCAGGAGGCTGTTAATATGAGCTTCCCCAACACATCCAAAGAGCGTGCAGCTATCTGCAAACTCTCCTGTCCCTGAGGCAGGTCACACCAGTCTCTGACCCAGGACCACAGTCACAGAGTCTGGTCCCTACATAGTAAACTACTATTTCACATCCCCTTATCCCCAATAGGAAACTTTGTGAACCCTTAGCTCAAAATAAAAAACAAAGGGCTGGGGATATAGCTCAGTGCAAAGGCCCTGGGTTCAATCCTGGTAACACAAACACACCACACACACAAACACAAAAGGTCTGACAACGTAAGTTAAACTAATTGCATATAGCTAAACAGTATAAGCAGCATACGGTCTTTTAAAACCATATTCAAGTTAATTTCTTCTCAAATTTATACATAGTTATACAGGCACAGTTTAAAACAAACTTCCTGATTTTATAAATACTACCAGTTTTCATGTTAAGTCTTATTCCCAGAAAATGATTGGTATTTTGGCACTCATGAGTTTCTTACCTTGACAAACATGACCACACATTTGCCTAGAATTTTACTAACTGGAATCTTATTGTAATAGTCACTCTTAAAAACTTCTTTTTCAAGAAATTTTCGTGTAGCCAGGTGGAATGTTTCATTGGGCCGATAAAACCAACAGCCATATAGCCATTTTTCACCTCAAAAACAGACAGAAAGAGAAAATCGTCATTAAGAGAAACTACCTGCTCTTTGCAAACTTAGGAAATACTCCATTATCCATAGTATGAACTAGCATAGTGTTTTTTAAATTATTTCTTAGCATAATTATCTTAGAATAAATACTATAAGGAGGTCCTCTTATAGTAAAAGAGATATGAGAGGAAGATGTAGAGACGTGCTCTGGTCAATTCACATGCACAGCTCTGTGCTTTAGTAAGGCCTAGATACACTGAAGAACATAGTTAGCATTCAGGTGGAAAACCCAAGTTTCACATGATGGGCAGCTAAAAGAACTGGACTGCCTAGATCACATTTCCAACAATCCTCTTGTGGCTGTATGAACTTCTGTTTTTTTAAAGAGGCCTTTCTGACAACAAATTCTAAGCGAGGACGTATCTCTCCATGATAATTTCTTTTTTATTTGTGATCACTATTGGAGTGGTTTTGCTGAGGAAAACACGAGCTTTGTGTTCTAAATCTGTGCCATCCTCCAGAGTTTGGCTCAAAGTGTCTTTTTAATAAGTATCAGGGAATAAATGACTCCAAATTAGATTTTAAGAAGTTGTAATTCTCACTCAGTTATGACATAGTCCAACACTGCAAGATTCTGTGTCTTTCATACTGTGGGTGCTTAATTATATTTGTTAGTACACTGAGCAATTTTATTTATTGAAAGAATAGATCAACCACTGCTGGCAGAAAAATACCTCTGTTGAACTTGTCTTCCCTGGGGAGCAAGTAGAACAGTCACATCTTACCAATGTGCCCTTAGATTTAAAAGAAACTTACCAGCTGAATCTTCCCATAGCCTCTCAATACAGACTATATGTGGTTGTAGGTTGGCTTCTGCAGGTTCTACATAGACATAATCTCCAACATGATACATGCTGTTCTTAAAGCTGCAGTCTTGGCTGTATGTGCGATGTAAGCCTGACAGGGTTGCAGCACTTGAAGAATCTTCACTCTTTTCAGCTTCTTGGGTCAAAAAAAGAAAAAAGTATTCACTAGAAATGTTGGAATAAGCTGTAGGGTTCAAACATCACATATCAATACATTTAATTCTTTTTGTGACATTCAAAAGATGGAGTCAGAAAAAACAGGACACTCTTAACATTCTTAATAATACTGTTTCTACTCAAAATTGCTTTTTCTTTTGTTTTGAGATGGAGTCTCTTTATGCTGCCTAGGCTGGTTGAATTTGCAAGCTCAAGTGATCCTCCTGCCTCAGTCTTCAAAAGTAGCTGGAACTATAGGCATACACCACCACACCTAGCCTTAAAACTGTATGAATTATAAACAACTGCCGTTAATTTAATATACAAAGGTTCTACAGAATAAAAATAATTGTTTTAATAATATATGCTCATAGTCATTTTTAATAATTTGGAAAAGCATAAAGAAAACAAGTCACATATAAATCATGTAATCCTAGATAAAATCTGATGTACATCCTCTTCATCTTGTTTCTGTAAATATTAATATCGATGGACTATGAACCATATATATGTGCCTATATAATATACTTAATAACTATGAACATTTTCCCTGAGGTGAAATGTTTTTTAACAAGACTTTTATGTTTGTTAAATAAGACCTTTTAATGGTTTCAGTACAAGTTATCATTTGCATATACCATAGTTTCCCTTTTTTCCCTCTTTTTTTTGGTACTGGGGATTGAATACATGGCTTTTGTATTGAGCTTCATTCCAGGTCCTTTTTTATTTTGTCCAGGCTGACCTGGAACTTGTAGTGTTTCTGCCTCAGCCTCCCAGACTGCTAGGCTCACATGTGTGCACCATCATGCCCAGCTCCTTTTTTTTCGAAGCTAGTACTTTGTCAACATCTTGATAATTTCATTAGGGTAACATCTCATAAATGGAACAGCTTGAAATAAACATTTTAAATGTTTTATAAATGGATATTCCAAATTATTCTCCAAAAGGTTACATCAGTTTAAGTTCTTCACGTTTAATTAAAAAATTTTTTGTCAATTTTGGTAGAAAATGTTATCTAGTAATCTGGTAAATCCCTGTGACACACATAGCAGATTCACAACATTCTTGAGAACTTCATACCATCAGAAACTGGACTGAAATGGGCACACAGAATAAAAAATTTAAAAAAGTTGTCTGATACCCCAAGTTCCAGAGACAAGAAACAAGATAATAATACAACTTATGTAGCCCAGGCTGGCCTTTCATGAATTAAGATGAATCTAAGGGCTGAGTATTGAGCCACAAAGGACAGTTTCTGGATCCAGGAACCCAAAGGAGTCTGTTCAGCTTGATTTCAAAATTGCTCAGAATGGAAACAGTTCGATCTTTCTCTTTTCAAACAGTAATATCTACCCCTGTTATTCTATGCATCCCTTATTGTATTCTAAGAGCAGACAGCTTGTTTGTTTGCATTTTACTGGTTCACAGATTAATAGTGTATCAGGATGGACTGTGCCCAGAGTCTTACCCACCCACCTAGTTGAGGTGATTTAGAACATGGGTCCCCAACCTTTGGGCTTGTCTAGGCTACAATGAGTAAAGAGAAATTAACCTGGGTCACATACAAAATGCATAATAGTTAACATATAGAAGCATGATAATTATTTACAAAGCAACATCAAGCCAAATTTAATAAAAGAAGGAAGCTTACATGTCTGCTTTACAACAACAGATGTCGATGTTCAGAGGCACATGTTTAGATAGGCTGAAAAACTGTTACTGGTAATTGCTGCTTTACTCACCAAATCACAGAAACACATGTAATGTCGAACATACTCAAGTTTCAATTCCATTTTGTGCACAGGGCACAGGAGGAAAAGTAAGCACTGCACTACACCCTTTGCTACACAGAGTTCTGTTGTCACCAATGCAGCGTACACTTGAACACATCACAAGCAAGGCAAAAGAAAATCACGTAATACTGTTACAAGTTTATAATCCTGTGGGGCAGCATTGCTAGCTGTTATGGCTTGTGTCTAGATATTCCACCAAAGCTTCATGCAGTCACTGCAGAGAGGGCTTTTCAGAGGTGGCTGGCTAGAGTGTGTGGTGCTGGGATCAAGGGTGTAATCACCAAATCAGTCCACTGATTGGTTTCGCATAGTTCTGCCACACCCACCTTAGGGCAGATAGCCTGCATAAAATATAAGGGACGGAAAGGGATAATTTGCTCTTGCCTGCCTGCTTGCCCTGGACTATTTCTCCTCTATGATGCCCCTCTGCCATGCAATGCTACCTTAAAGCCAGCCAACTATGAACTGAAACCTCTACAAACTGTGAACCAAATAAACCTTCCCTTCTGTAACTTTGGGAGTCAGGTATTTTGGGTCAGCAGTAAGAAAAGTAACTAAGACACTAGCTAACCAGAGCCTGAATGTAGCCTATGGACCACAAGTGGAACATGTGTAATTTAGTTGGTGAGACTTAGGACTTCTGAACTGAGGTGAGACTGTGGTGACTATTAGAAGAGCACTGCTGTAACTACAACTTACAATACATGGAATTGACTGGAATTCTGTGATGAGTAGACACTGGAAAATTCTTGAAAAACATGACAGAAAAAGCTTATATTGTCTTGAACAGATTGACAGTAGCAAAAATAGACATTCATGATTTAGCAGCTGAAGGCTCAAAAGGCAATTATGAACCTGTATTTGGAAATGGAAGAAAAAGGAATCTTTATAGTGGCAGAAAGTTTGTTAGAATTCTGTTCTGAAGTTATAGTACTGTGAGCCTCCCGGGCTGCTTTTTTATTTATTTACTTACACACATACATTTATTTATGGATATTTGAGACATGGTCTTGCAGTGTAGTGCAGGCTGGCTTTGAACTCACTATGTAGCCTAGGTTGTTCTTGAAATCATGGCAATCCTCCTGCCTCAGCCTCCTGAGTACAGGGATTATAGGCATGTTCCATCATGCCTGTCTGGACTGCTTTTTTAGTTGCCCCATTCTTTATTTTTGTTTTTCTCATTCTAGTTCTTGGTAGCTGTCTACTTCATATTCTAATTTTTCTCTGACTGTTTTCTTTCTAATATAGTGATATTTTGAAAACAGCTTTGTTGAGACACAATCCACACAACGCCTAATTCACCTTTTTAAAATATGTAATTCAATGGATTTTGGTACTTTACTGTTTTTTTAAGTGGTAAAAAATATAACATAAGACTTTCCACTCTGATCACTTCTAACAGTACGATTTAATGGCATTAAATTTCAATGTTATGCAAGCATAACCACTATTTCCAAAACTTTTTATTTATTTCGAACAGAACATATAATCATTAAACAATTACCTCCTGGCCTCTTCCCCTTGATGCTGGTATCTAGTAATCTCTATTCTACTTTCTGTCTCTTATTTTGCCTATTTTACATACTTCATGGCTGCAATAATATTTGTCTTTTTCTGACTTATATTTTCAAGGGGTCCATCCATGTAGCATGTGTACTGCATTCCTTTTATAGGTGAATAATATTCCCTTGAATGGACATATCAAAATTTGTTCATTAATCTGTTGATGGACACAGGATGTTTCTGTCCTTTTAATTCTTTTGCATATGTACCTAGAAATAGAACTGGTGGACCATGTGATGATTCAGTTTTTTGAGGAACTACCAAATTATTTTCCATAAGACTGTATCACTTTATATTCCCAGCTTATGTTTATGTGCTCCCTGGCTATCTGGATAATTTCTTTGGAGAAACATCTATTCAAATCCCTGGTTCATTTTTTTTTTTTTTTGCGGCACCGGGGATTGAATTCACAATCTTGCGCTTGCCGGGCAGGCGCTTAGACCGCTGAGCTAGATCCCCAGCCCTGTTTTTTGAGACAGGGTCTCACTATGCCGTTCAGACTGGCCTTGAGCTCACTTTGTAGCCCAGGCTGGTCTCGAACTCACAACGATCCGCCTGTCTCAGCCTCCTGAGTGCTGGGATTACAAGCGTGAGCCACCATGCCCGGCCCTGGTTCATTTTTTAATTGAGTTGTTCTGTTTTTGTCGGATTGGAGCTTTTTATGTGTTCTGGATATTAAACATTTATTGTACTGTATATATGATTTGTAATTTTCTCTCATTCAGAAGGTTTATCATATTTTCAATTTCCAAGGAATTTTTGGTTCTGGGAATGTTCATTGGTTTATAATACCCTGCTCTCATTTTATGGATGCAGTACCTTGTATCTCTGAAGACACACATTTTTAGTCTGTTTAAAAATCTTGCATCTTAGGGATTTCCTTAAGTATTTGGTTCAATTTAGATAATCACCTACTCCTATTTAAGAATGAGATGCTAAGAATGAGAAGATCCCTGTGCATACACAGAGGCAGCCGACAGGTGGGTTTCATTGGTGACCTCCAGATGTTGTCTTCAGTTTTCCCTCATTGCCTGGTCTATTTCTCTAGAGAGCATCCTCTGTTTCTAATAGGCCTGGCTGCCAGCATAAGAAGAGCTAAATAGCCAGGCAAGCCAGGGAGCCTTGCTATTTAGTATAAATCCTCTCATCCAACCCTTCTCTTCATTACGTCACCCACACTTACAAGTGGGTTGGTATCCCTGAGTGTAACTTAGGAAAAACAGCTATCGCAAAGGCTGAAGAGGTGATCTGGAGGCTCAACTTCTTTTAGATTTTTCAGCTAAGCCTCTTGCTTTCAGCCTCACATGTACCCCCAGTTTTATAAGCACTTGGTGTTCTAATCCCTGTGCCATTCTGAAACATGAATTGGCCTTTTGAAAAGCTTACCTATTGCTGACATTGAACCTGATGTTATAGCAACTTATCCATTCATTTTTCAAGTCCATATTTTAATTGCCACATCTCTTCTGCAAGTAGTGTTTTTTTTTTTTTTTTGTCTTTTTGAAACACGATCTTACTATGCAGTTCAGGCTGGCCTTGAACTCACTTTGTAGTCCAGGCTGGTCTCAAATTAGCAATGATCCTCCTGCCTCGGCCTCCTGAGTGCTGGGATTACAGGCATGCACCACCACACTCAGCTTGTCTTTTTTTTTTTTAAAGTCCCCCCTTAACATTTTAGAGGTGTTTCGGGAGGAAGCAATAGATATTTATGTACAATCTACTGTATTTGAAAGTTCTCTAGACTGTTTTCCTTTAAGTTACTCCTGCATGAAGAGTTCAGTATTAAATAAGGTGTGTGAGATCTTCTAGTTTCCCTCAATTTTCACCTGGCTGTTGTAAATAATCCTCCTCTTATGGCTTAACAACACAGAGGGTAAGTGATACATACAGTCATTATACAACTTTTTAGTGTTTTTCCATCTTCTACTGTTCGTAAAGTAATCAGAAATAGATGATCAGAAGCTGATTTTTTTATTGCCAGAAATGACTAAAGTAATGCTCAGAGTACACTGTTTCTATGGCTTTTCCTACTCAGTTGTTCCTACTGACTCCACTTACCTATGGCAAAGAACCCCTTTTACTTTCACCACCCAATCTCACTGTGGGGAAAATAGAGTCTTTGAGTTAGTAGAAGAAAAGAGGTATTAACAGGGATACTCTGGCAGTCTCAAAGTGCTCTACACTGCAGGGCTCCCTTTCCTCTATTCAGCAAAGTTCCCATGCTCATAAAATATGCACAGTGATAAGCAAGGAATAAAATTTCCTAGTCTATTTCTATGTGGGGTCCTGCTTTTCTCTGATAGTCCTTATTCACAGATTAAGTCAACCACAATGTTTTCTGGTAACCAAGGAGCAATCAAAGACAGCAATGAATATTTTTTAAAATGTTGTTACCCCTTTCTCCTAAATGCATACTACTTACATTTAATATTTTGAGGAAAAGTATCAGCTAAACTTAAAAAATGATTCCAAATATACAGAATTTCGCAGGTAGAACCATGAGTGATTCCAAATAACACACTTGGCATATAATTGGCATTTTCTGTTATGTCTCTCATCTCTTCTAATTTCTATTTCCTTCTTCCTACTTACTCTGGGGTTGATTTGATCTACTTTTAATGATTTTAGATCTTTCTTTCTAATGTGTTTATCTCATAAATTTTACTATGTTGTTTTCCTTTTAGGATTTTACTAACCGACCCATGTCTTCTTTGATCATGGATTATTTACAAGTATAGTGTCTAATTTCTGGGGAGTGGGGTAGTGGCAGTCCCAGATTTGTCACTAATTTCCAACCTAATTTCACGATGCATGTGTTCAGAGAAAAAATGTAGTATAATCTGAATTCTTTTTTTGGGGGTGGAGTGAGGAGGTGACTGAAACCAAAATCTCCTACCAGCAGACAAGCACCCTGAGCTACATCTCTAGCCCTTTTTAATTTTGTAGAAACAGGCTTCACTAGATTGCCCTGCCTATCTTCAAACCTGAGATCCTTTTCCCCCAGCCTCTTGAACAGCTGGGCTTATAAGTGGGCATCATAAAACCAAGCCTTTTCTTTGATAACCTGTTTTATTACCTAACATATGACCTATCCTAGATAATATTCCATGTATGTGCCCTGGCATTGTGGCACATATCTGTAATTCCAGCACTTGGGAGGCTGAGGCAGGAGGGTCATCACAAGTTTGAGGTCAACCTGGGCTACATAGTGAGTTCAAGGTCAGCCTGAACTATACACAATGAGACCCTGTCTTAAAAATCCAAAATTCCATGTATGCTTCAATAAACATATACTCAGTTATGTAGTACAGTGACACATCAGATCAAGCTAGTTCATAGTGCTACTGAAGTCTACGTGTACTGATTTTTGGTCTGGTTGTTCTATTAGTTACTAAGTTAGCCCTATGCTGGTCAAAGTACTGTTCTCACCAAATAGGCCTTCCCCTTTGGTTCTGAGGATTGAACTCAGGGCCTTACACAGGCTAGACAACTGCTCTACCAAATGAGCCACATCCTCAAGTCCTTTTTAAAAATTTTATTATGAGACAGGGTTTCACTAAGTTGCCCACTCTGTTTGTCAATTTGTGATCTTCAGCCTCAGCCTCCCATATAGCTGAGATGAACAGGTGCACACTATCTTTTCTCTTCCTTTTTGGGTACATCATCACTTAGTAGAATTTACTTCAAATAAATTCATTATGTTTTCCTGCCTATGGAGAAAAGCTCTGGGGATAAGGCTTGATGTTAAAGACTAATATAACTTTTGGAAAGTCATATATTCTGTTTCTTTATGTAACTCAAATGTTATCAGAAATTATCAAATTTGTTCCCATTATCAAAATTTGATATTTGTAAATTGTGGCAAGTGATTCAAAGTAATATTTTTAGGTTAATATAATTAAAATAAATCTTTGTTCCTAGGTATATGGCTCAACTAAATTCTTCTTGTCTGGCCCAGAGAACCTAAGAGGAAAGCCATGCTACTAAAATGGCAGAAAGTCAATGCATTCACTGTTGAGAACACATTTGACCCTCAGCTGGTGGGTCCCTTTGTTTTTACCTACCAACAGTATGAAGAAGCATTAGACACTCATATTTGTGAACTGACATTCCTGTAATATAAGCTGTATCACTTTTAATATTATCTGGTCTGATGACCAAACTGATCATGATAAAAACATTTCCATCATATAAGTCCAATATGAAATGCATTATCACCCTAAATCTTTATTAAATAGGACTCTTCTCCACAGTTAATAAGAACAGCTAGAATACAGTATTTTGACATTTCATAAAATGAAAAGAAACCAACCTCTTTTTTCTTCTTCACGTTTCAGTTTATCTTCCTCTATTTCTTTTGGTAATTTTTCCTTTTTTTCTTTCTCCACATCATTATGCAAATGTTTCGTGGTATAACTGAGTGCTGGAGAAAGAAGGATCTCTCCATTTTTGCAAAGTTCATCACGAATTTTAATAAAAAACTGCTGAAGTTCTACAGCATCCTCATATATTTCGGAATCTGTCCTATAATGACATCAAAAGTATCAGTAAACATAAATTGCTTTTTTTAAACATTTCAGTTATATGTTAAATTCTATTCTATTACTGTTAACTGCTATAACAATATTTCATTAGAGTTCTAATAAAGATATCCCCGAGGTTTGTTAGAGCAGACATTAGAGTGGCATTCATTACCAAGGGAGGACCTCCTGCCTACCGGTTTGTTTTTCCTCAAGGCTCTCTGGTCAGCCACATATAAGCAAAAGCCTCAGTATTTTTCCTCAGAGATACATAGTACACGCGTCAGTCATGAAAGAGGGCTGGGGATTTACCTCAGTGGCATAAGTATCTGCCCAGCAAGCACGAGGTCATGGGTTTGATCCCCGGTACCAAAAAGAAGAAAAGAAAAACTTTAAAAAAAAAAGCTCCAGAATATTTAGGGGCTGGGGATTTAGCTCAGTGGCAGGCACAAGTGCCTGCCTGGCAAGCACGAGGTCGTGAGTTCAATTTCTGGTACCAAAAAAAAAAAAAAAAGAAAAAAGAAAAACAAATCAATCATGAAAGAACACAGCTATCAGAGTCAAGGACTATACCATGGCTCCAGACCAAGACCAAACTTACATGCTTTTAATTTCAGAGCAACATACTCTTTTTGGTCCTGCATCAGGTTTGTCAGGATTGGTAGGACTAAACTAAACTGCAAAGTCACAAGGACATTCTATAATGGCTATAAGCCTGAGAATTATTATATATTTTAGTTTTCCAGAAATAACTGTAATTCTAGGCAATCAGGAGAGACAATCTTGTGAGAGAAAAAAGTTACTCGTATCGTATTTGGAAGCTTTCTAACCCTCTTTCCAGATTTGTAAAGTAAGAGGATGGGGCAAAATAAATTTGTGATTCTAATTAACTATGATAAAGGTCTAAACATTATTCCTAAAACTAACCATGGACAAATGTCTCATCAGCAATCATGGAGACATTTTGGTCAGGAGTGTGTAGTAAGGGAAGCAAGTTCAGTGTGCTGTCTGCTGATACGTCACTAGAGCACCAGACTTGGCAAGGCCTTCAAATGCCTCTCCTCATCAGCAAAGCAAGTGACAAATAATTAAAGATATTGCTAATAAAGTAAACAGTTACTTTTGGAGAGGTTTTAAACGTTGTGAAATTACAGGAATGATAATACTTGTAGGAATAAAACAATAAAACAAATAATAAAAACAAAAGTAGGGCTGGGGATCTAGCTCAGTGGCCTAAGCGCCTGCCTGGCAAGCACAAGGTCATGAGTTCAATCCCTGGTGCCGCAAAAAAAAAAAAAGAAAAAAAGCAAGAGAAGAAGCCACTAAGACACTATCTTGATGCCTGTTTTCCTGAATAGATACAACTGAAGACTTTTTTCTTGAATTAAGTTCATTTTGTAATAGCTTACAATTTTTAGTGCAAAATTTTAACTGAAAACACACATCTGGCAAATCCATGTTACACTGAAAGGGCAGATTCACAATTGCATCATATCACCTGGTTTAATAATGAATGTTTGTACAAGTCACTAAACACCTAATGTACTGATATATTTTTGTGTTTTATCCAAAGTATTATAAAAAATTCGTTATTCTGTAAGACTAGGTGCTCACTGAATGTACAAAAAATCTCAAGATGGAAAAAGAACTTACTCTTTCTCTCAATTGGTAGATAATCTTATTGATTGATTGACTGACTGTCTTTTTGAGACAGGGTCTTGCTATGCAGTTCTGGCTGGCCTGGAACGCACTTTGTAGCCCAGGCTTGTCTCAAACTTGCAATGATCCTCTTGCCTCAGCCTCCCGAGTGCTGACATTACAGGGGTGTACCACCACGCATGGCTTAGATAATCTTTTTATATAGGCAGACATACAGTGAATGGAAATAGGGATATAAAAGGCTATTGATACTTTTCTTGTTCTTGGCTTCCCACGAACGAGCGATTTCTTTTATTTCTCTCTCTCTCTCTCTACCTACCTACCTACCTCTTTCTTTTTGGTGGTGCCAGGGATTGAACCCAGGGTCTCATACATGCTAGGCAAGAATCCTATCACTAAGCTGTATTCCTAGGCCTTTAAAATTTTTTTCTTTTGAGATAGGGTCATACTAAGCTTCAAAGGTTGGCCTGGAACTTGTGATCCTCTTGCCTCAGCACACTAAGTAGCCAGGATTATAGATGTGCACCACTATGGCCAGCCCATGGGTGGTGTTGGTGTAGTTACTGATGTAACTACACCATGATTGATTGCAGTACTAGGCATTAAATGAAGGGCCTTTACACTGATTGATTGCAGTACTAGGCATTAAATGAAGGGCAGTACTAGAGATTAAATGATTGCAGTACTAGGCATTAAATGATTGCAGTACTAGGCATTAAATGATTGCAGTACTAGGCATTAAATGATTGATTGCAGTACTAGGCATTAAATGAAGGGCCTTTACACTGAGGTATGTCCTTAGCCCTTTATTTTTTGAGAAAAGGCCTAATTCACTACATTGCCCAGACACAATACTACCTTCATTCACAAAGATAAGAACAGATTCCCTTCTGTTTTTCAGCAAAGCTTTGGGCATGATAGAGAAAGTGTATCTGTAGCACAGTCTCATATAAATATACCCTAGGTTCTATTTTCCAGCTCTCAAAAGCCAAAATCAATGGGGGAATGAAAAGAACTCATTATCTAGAGGTACAAATCTGCATACTCCTTAAAATAAACATGTTACGTAGAATAAATATAAACAAAGTTATTAACAATATAAGAGACAAATGCTATTTGGAAGACTCACAGAACCCCACATGTGATGGGGTTGGGGATGAAGGGTAAAAACAGTGGTTTTATTTATTTTCGTTTTGTTGAGACAGAGTTCTCACTATGTAATTCAGGCTGACCTTGAATTCACTATGTAGTGCAGCTGGCCTCAAACTCGAAGTGATCCTCCTGCCTCAGCCTTTCTAATGCTGGGATTACAGGCATGCACTACCACGCACAGCTAGACTGGCTTTAGACCTAAAAACTATTTAAAGAACAAGAATGGAAATTTAAACTCCATGAAAGCAGGAGCTTATATTTGTTCCACTGGTGTATCTCACAGATCTAGAATATGTTAATTACCTGGCAGGCACCCAATAAAAACTTGGTGAATAAAAATCTATAGATTTTGACTACAAGATTCCACCTAGCTTTCTCTATTTTTATTGCTATTGTCAAAATATTAAGAACCTCTCTTAAATATGGCACTCGAAGGCCTCTCTAATCTGACCTCATCTCAATCTCTCAAATGCACCATATTCATTTCTTAATCATTCTTTGTCTTTACTCATTTCTTATTTAAAATATCCTCCCCTCTATTCATTTGAATCCTACCCATCCTCCTACTCCCTGATGCCTCATGCCTTTTTAGGTGAACTTTAGCCCACAGAATTCCTTATACCAACATTTTTTCTGAATCAGGTTGTGATATGTTGTCTTATCGCTACAATTATTTTTTCCCCAAGCATAAAATCTGTCCCATCCATCAGACTTTGAGCTTCTCAGAGCACAGAGCTTAAGGATTATCCATGGATGGTGATGATCAGCAGCTCTCTACAGAGGGAAACAGGACAAGCCACACCACCTACTAGCTGTGAGGCTTTGGGTAACTTCTCCTTGTGCCTCCATTCTTCACATACAAACTGGTAAGATTATCATTTACCTAGAAAAGCTACTATAAGGGCACGATGTTTTATAAAGAGCAGGTGCTCAACAGGAAGAGTAAATGTTACTATTTACTTTTCTTTCGAAGTTCAGAGCAAATGCCAGCTTCATAGATTCCCCAGCTAGGTATCACTCTGTTAAAAGGTGTAGCTCTTAGCACCATAGACTTTAAGGTCTAGAAAGATAAGATTTGTATCTTAAACTTTTTTGTACTCTCTGGAGTACAGAAGATACACAATAAGCGCTCAACGGGATTTAACAACTGAGTATACTATGGATATATGACAAATATTTACCACAGAGTAAAATTAAAAGGAATTTAAATTTGATATAAATTTAAAATTTATCTTTTTTTTCTTTTTTGTGGCACTGGGGATTGAACTCATGACCTTGCGCTTAGGCCACTGAGCTAAATCTCTGGCCCAAAATTTATCTTTTAGAATACTTTTATTTTTATTTATTTATTTATTTATTTTTTGGTACCAGGGTATTGAACTCATGACCTTGTGCTTGCCAGCGAGATACTTGTGCCACTGAGCTAAATCCTCAGCCCTAGAATATTTTTAATTTTTAAAAAATGTTTAAAAATGTGTGTGTGTGCTGTGTTGGAGATTGAACCTTGAGACTTGTGCATGCTAGGCAAGTGCTCTACCACTGCACTGCATTAAATGTTAGAACATTTAATGTCTATAGCAAGTTCTTAAAGTGAAAAATCTGAAATTAAAAAAACAACAACAACAAAAACACCTTTTCAGGTACATGAATGGTGGCCAAATTTGTATCAGAGTACTCTCAGAACAGTAACACAGAGCTGTTTATTTAAAGCAGTCTCAGACTGAAGTCAGACTTTAAAAGAAAAATCCTATTGCTATTTCTAAATACTATTTCAAATTATAAGCACTTAGCCTTTAAAAAACATTTTTTGTGAAAGGCTGCATTTTTAACTATAAATATGCTTTCCATGACTTCGAGTTTGACACCCTTCCTCTCACTGGCCTTTACTTAAGATGGTTCGGTAGGGTGGCCCTCTTCTTTCTCAAAGGATATACTTGCTCTTTAAGAAGTTTTGGCTGCCTAGAATTCAGAATAGCATGATAATAACTATAATCATGTACCTAAGATGAAACAGTACATCAAAGCAGTTTTTATTAATCTATTTTGCATTAAATATCACATTTCCTCAAAGAGAAATGGCTTTGAAAACATACCGATTCATCCTTCTTGCCCTTTCCAACACTTCAAACATATGCTCTTGAAATAAATCAAGCCGCCGGTAGCGATTATTTTCAACATTCTTCCTAATAATGTCAAAAGTAAGGGGAGGTTTGTTAGGAAAGTTGGGATCCACAGCAGGAATTTCTGCTAAGGAATCACTGTAGCATCTTCCTTCATCATCCTGATGACTCATGACTGACACAAAAAGATTATGGATAAGCTCTTGAATCAACAAAGTCACATTTGGGACATGAGAGTCCTCATCACCCTCCAGGTCTCTCCTAGTTTCAAGCAGGACTTTGTGTAGGACAAGGGCATCTTTGTAGATCAAAGACTCGGGCTCATTGTATGTACAGGCATTGTTAAACATCATGACAAAATCCTCAACCATAGAGTCTATATCTTGGTACTTGTTGGCCATCATGTGACTTCGAATTTTTTCCATGTCCATGGGCTTTTTAATGGTCAGATAGTAGTCAGGCAGTTCAGATCTGGAGGGAAGCCTCAGAAATATGGCACTGAGGCGGCGACCTCTCTTATCAGTATAGTTTTTAACAGCTTCATAAACTTCATTTAATTTCTGCTGCATTGGAGTCATATATTTTGATTTTTTAGGAGAAACACCACTCTTTCTACCTGAAAAAAGATATATAAAGTTAAATCTATAAAGTGAAAGAAATCTGACTTTGTACAGTTAGTAGTATAACAATAAGAAAGGGTCTGTCCCAAATGATTTGTAAAACATCTTGAATTAACATGTCTTGAGTGAAACAGGATTTATAGATTAAAAAAGAAATGGGAGATAACCTTAACTGTTTTCAGTAATCATATTTTTGGTGGGAGAATTTGTACTCCTGAGGTAGCTGCAACTAAAGTGGCATAAAAGCAAATAAGTAGCTATGTGACACTAATTCCATCACCTAAAAACTGAGATTTTCATCATGGGAGAAAGAGATGTAGATGTTAAGATGGAGGACAGATACAAAAACTTTGCAGCCTCAAATCTCAAAAGTATCACCTGAATTTATAATGCATTTTATGTCGAAATGCAAACTCATAATTCTTTTTAGGTCTGTCCACTTAAAAGCCTAGAAATGATTACCAACTCATATGAGTATATCTCAGAGTATAGTTTCATTTATTTTACATCTATATATCTATATATATATAGATATATATATATAGATATATAGATTTTTTTTTTGAGAAAGGGTCTCACTCTGCAGTTCAGGCTGGCTTTGAGCGCACTTTGTAGCCCAGGTTGGTTTTGAACTCACAATGATCCTCCTGCTTCAGCCTCCTGAGTGCTGGGATTACAGGCGTGCGCCACCACACCCGGCACCTATAGTTATTTAAAATAATAGTTTCAAATACTAATGTCAAGGAACCCTGACCTTTCAGCAGAAACCCAAAAAGGTCAGGACTCCCAATACATTTGGTGTATTTTGGAATTCCAGACATTGAATAATCTATCAGTGGCTTCCTACTGTGGTCATGTCAAAAGAATGCAGGCACTGGCCTGAGACAAGCTAAGTATCAATAAGGACAATAATTGCAATGGGTTAAAAGTCAACAATATGTTTTAATCTAGTGTTTTTTTGTTTGTGGTATTGGAGGTTGAATCCAGGGTCTTTGCACTGAGCTACACTCCCAGACCTTTTCAAAAATTTTTCTTTCTTTTTACAGTACTGAGGCTTGAACCCAGTCTTTGCACTGAGCTACATCCAAGCTCTTGTTTGTACTTTTTATTTTGAGTTGGGGTTTGTTAAGTTGCTAAGGAGACCAGGTTGGGTTTGAACTTGCAATCTTTTTGCCTCAGCCTCTCAGAGTGCTAGGATTACAAGGATGTGTAACCACAGCCAGTCTACATCTGGTAGTTTTTAATGATACATTAAAAAAAAATGGGGTAAAATTGGAGGGTGCTGGTAAACTAATGCATTACTTCGAAAACTAGTAAGTAAAAGAGAAAAAGGGGTAGGGGGTCAAGCTTTTAAAATTTCAAAACCAAGACAAGACAAAAAATTGTACCACTGGTAACCTAATATTGGATAAAGGAAAGTTTCTCAGTATAAAGTATTTCAGTTAATAAATGATGAGAAATGATAAAAATTATTTTTAATTCTTTTCATGGATGACCAATATCAAATAACATGAACAGAAA
>RJWT010007419.1:16838-27757 GCA_004365215.1 Cuniculus paca | reverse complement strand
ACAACGATCCGCCTGTCTCAGCCTCCCGAGTGCTGGGATTACAGGCGTGAGCCACCACGCCTGGCCTGGCTACCTCATTTAAAACGTTCCTGCCAGCTTGAACCACTGGTGGTACATGCTTGACTGGTCCCAGGGCGTTGCTTGTAACTACCCCATGGGACTGTACCATCCTGCCCAATGGGACAGTCTTGCATGTTCCACTGGTGGCTCAGAGCCACCTGGCAGTGAGACTTATGAATTATGGCCCCATCATTAATGTGTTAAGCATGTACTTATACCAAATTTTCAGAAGTTACTTGACTTGTTCAATGTCACTGACTTAATGAAAAAGTTGTGCTGCTTCTGTATGCACACAATGGCTCCATCCAAACCCCTCTGCCTATCCCCAATTGCAAACACCACTTTACCATGCAATCTCCTCTGCAAATGTATAAAGTAAAAATTAAAAATACTCATGCCCCCTTTAGAACTTTAATGGTCCTATAAGTATCATCTAGATTGACTGAGACAGCAGGTTTTCATAAAAGTTTATGTGACCAAATAGTAGCAGAACCAGTTAAAATGTAGATGGTCAATAGGCTAGACATCTACATAGGCTGAAATCATTCATCTCCATAGTCCTCTCTTAGGGCACACAATTCAAGTTCTGAATTATTGTGTATCAAAAAATTTGACAGTAACTTTGAAGAGTTAACAGTGACTATATTTTATCCATGAATTTCAAGGAATCCTGGAATTTGGAAGAAAAAAACAATATATAGCAGGCAGGGTGAGCCAGTTCTGTGACCCTTATAAAGTTATGAACTCAAATGTGCTGCTTCTTTTATGAAGTTAATAGTAATATGATGATGACAACTCTATTAATCTGCTCAAAGAAAAACAATCTCAATATCACCTTCATTGTCTCTCTTCCTAAAAAGGGAAAACATTGAAGTAGATAGTATGGAAAACATCCTTGATGGTGCCCCAAGATGCAAATGGATATCAGGTACAATGTTTATTAGAAAAGGATAAGGTCATTCTGTCCTTGGGAAAGATAAAAGATGCAATTAAAGACAAAGGAGAGTTTTGCACATCAATCCCTGGTAGTATAGCCTAGGGATTGTATTATGTTCCTCATCATCTTCCATCAGTAATGAAAATTATCAGCTGAGTAGCTACCAATCCATCAAAGAGAAGTGGTCCAAGATTAATTTCCTATTTGACCAAAGCTGACTCAGAGATCTACAGATAACCAATCTCTAGCAATGCCAATATTTAAGGCACATTATTTGTAATGTAGTGCAAGACAACATTCTCTACTTTAAAAAGCACATTACAGTATACTATACTCACAGTTCAGAGCTCATATTATGTGCTTGCAAACTGTGTTCATTTTGAAGAATAGGTCAAGATCTCCTGGACTTAGCTCCTCAAATATAAATCCAGGAACCTCTACAAGATGGAGGCAAATGATCAAAGACTGCAAGATGAGCAATATGTTCCAAAATTGAGTTGCTCTATTTGGGAACTAACATTTGAGGCCACTTTTATTTTTCTTCCTGCATTTGCACATCCAGCAAAATCATGACTTTGGATAAAAAGTAGTAAGAAACGAAAAGTTCTAGTTGCCACCCAATGTAATGACAAGTACTCAATGAGGGCTTCTGTTAGTCCATTTTTTTTTTTACTGTTGCAAATATCATTTCTCTAAAAACAACAAGGAAAATGACAATATGGTCCAGAAATTACTTCCCCACAGCTCATGGCTTTTGGACCACCCAGAAAATGCAAGTTTGGACTCATGAAGGGCAATGTTCTTGTTCTAACAGTTGCCAACAGAGTAACTGAGAGCCTTAGGAAGTTTCTGGCACTGTTAAGTAGTTGGAACCACTAAACTTTTTATATATTGAAAGAGAACTCAGAGTCCTTTTTCCCAAATGGAGATGAGACTAAAGATCAAGGTCTAGTAAGCAGCACCTGAAAAATGCAGCTGATAATTCTCATTGTTTAACACCTTGCACAAGATCTTTGCAGCACTGATTTCTAAGCTCCACAATTTGAACCATTTTGGCACACACAGTATAACAAATAATTCACTGGATGTCCTATAAATTATGGATATATGGTTATAGCAGGTATCTACTTCTTTTGTGTAGCTAGAAAACATCTGATAGAAAGTCAGATGATGGAAAAAACCTCTGCGTAGATCAAATTCCCTTACTGTGCTTCACTTATGGACTTCTAGGTATATGAATAAAATCAGAGAGTCATTTACAAATAAATGCCCCTTCACTTGTGCATAGGTACTGACTTATTACTTTCCTATGAATATATTAACATTTCTTGTGTTTGTACTATATTTTAATAATTTATGAAGTATTTTTCACATACTGAGAATTTGGACAAGTGGCATAACCACATATTAATTTTTTAACTGTACCCTGTACTCTAATTCACTTAACCATGGAGATCCTTTTTTATAAGGCAAGAATTCCTGTTATTCTAAGTACCTTCACAGAATAAGAAATGCACACATTCATATTCATTCTCATACTCTATGTGTCTTTCCCTGTCTGTGTCTCTCTCTCAACCTGTCTCTCCCTGTCTCCCTCTCTCAATCTCTCTCTCTTGCTCAATCTGTCTCTCTTTCTGTCTGTCTGTCCGTCTCTCTTTCTCTCTCTCTCTGTCTCTTTTTTTCTCTCCCTGTGTCTCCCTGTCTCTCCTGGTCTCTCCTTGTCTGTCTGTTCATCTGTCCTTATTTCCTTCCATCCATTCCTCCTTATATCTGAATTCTAAAGTGTTCACATTGATAGTCCCTGAAGTGACCAAATCCTTAAATATTTTGGATCTGGAAACATCTCAAAACAAACAAAAAATTACAGTTTTAGATCCTGCTCAGTATTTTTATGGGAATCTCATCAACTTGAGTACATGCCATTCCCCATAATGGCTCTTTCTCCAAACATTGATCTCCAAATCTTAAAGCCCGATACCCTCTCCTCTTCGGTTTTCCTCCTCCAAGTACACTTGATCTTTGACTTCCTGAAGGTCTCTCATCCCTTGATGCCTCCCATTCTTGATTTGCTTTCCTTTTCCCCTTGTATAACTCAGATTCCATAGCTCTGGCATAAACCTGATCTGGAATCAACCTACCACTTTTCTTCCCTGGCCCTGGAGAAAGACATCCCACATCTGTGAAGCCATGAGCCGCATAAGAGTGTTTCATCTCCAGAGTAGCAGCAGGACAGGGGTGCTCTTCTGTGCTGCTCAGCAACCCATCATGAATCCCCACAACCCTCCCATCAAACTCACTTCCTCATGAGCAACTCTACCCTTTCACTGTTCAGTAGCCACAGAGAATTTCATGGCTTGTGGTTTAGCCGTACACCTTTCTGGCTCCTGATGGGTTTTGTTTCATTATCCTCTTCCATGATAGTATCTTCAAACACCTTCACTGCCAAGTGATTTAGCTCTAGTCTATAAGGATACTCAAATCTTTCCCTTCTTAAAATTAAAAAAAAAGATGCTAAAACAATCCCTCAAAATTGCACCCTCTGTTTTTGACCATTCATTCATGTATTCATGTAATCCTATTCCCTTCCTCTCTATTTCCTCCATTTCATTTTCCCAGTCAAAATTTTTTAAAACCTATGTAAGAGTCTATCATCTATATATATTTTTCCTTTCTGTTAATTTTCAAACCCATTTCAGTTCCATCCCTGCCTCTATGAAGTATGTCTTAATAGCTTCATAGACTACATTAGATGGGCCTTTCCCAGCCCCAGTCTCTTTGTGGGATGATTATTTGTCTATTCCTGCTTGATAATCTCTTATCCCTTGGCTTTGCTAGACCACACTGTCCCATATCCTGTCCTTTTTATTACTTTTATGAATGCTTAAATGTTCCTATTCTCAGAATCCAGCCATCTTTTCTAGTCTCTTTTCAGTCCACACTCTGTCCTTGGGCTGTCCTAGTTAAATCTATGGCTTGCAACTAAGCTAACCATGGATGACTCGACTCCATAGCTCACTGTAAACAACATGCAGGCATCTCCAAACTATTTATCCAACTCTAAATTCCTAACATCCCCCAAATTAGCTGAGTCTATATTCCTAATTCCTGAAAATGGCACCATATCTACTTCATCATTCAAACCAGAAATCAAAAACTTGACTATAGACAATTATTGACCTGAATCCAATCACCAGATCCCATGATATACCTTCTAAATAGCACATCCCCTTCTCTTAACTAACCTTTTACCAATTCTTTCTTCACTACCAATGCTGTGGCCATAGCATAGAGCTCTTCTATTCTTTCTACTAGAGTAGTTTCAACTCCATGTCTTCATTCTATCCTTTCCTCAATGCTGCTCAATCGACCCTCCCAATATGGACAGCTTTTGAAGATAAATCCAGTCATCACTGTTAATACAAATCAACATTCACAATGCAGCAAATCAACATCTCAAATTCAACAAGATTAGTGGATAAGATCATATTTAAGTATTTTAAAAATTTGGATCATGACCATTAGTAAATTTTGAAATGAAGTTAATGAATTACAACTAACATTAAAAAATATGAAATAGAATAGGATATTAACAAAAGACTTGATTTAATAACCAAATTCAGTAGTGTAACTGGATACAAAGTCAATACTCAAAAATTAGTAGCATTTTTGTATACAAAAAACAAATTCACTGAGACAGAAATTAGAGAAACTTCATCCTTCACAATAGCATCTAAAACAATGAAATACTTAGGAATCAACCCAACAAAGGAAGTAAAAGATCTATACATTGAAAATTATAGTACCCTAAAAAAAGAGATTGAAGAGGATATCAGAAAATGGAAAGACATGCCTCGCTCATGGATAGGAAGAATTAGTTCATAGTGAAAATGACCATACTCTCAAAATTGTTATACATATTTAATGCAATCTCTATCAAAATGCCATTAGCATACCTCACAGAACTAATAAAAACATTCCTAAAATTCACTGGGAACCAGAAGAGACCTATAATAGCAAAGTAAATTCTGGGCAACAAAGGCAAGGCAGGGGACATTACAATCCCTCACTTGAAACTATACTATAAAGCTATTGTGATAAAATCAGCATGTTACTGACAAAAAACAAACAAACAAACAAAAAAAAAACAGACCCGAAGATCAGTGGAACAGAATAAAGATGCAGACTCAACTACAAACACACTCAGCCACATTATCTTTGACAAAGGTGCCAAACATGTTAACTGGAAGAAAGATAGCCTCTTTAATAAATGGTACTTGAAAAACTGGCTTTCCAAATGCCAAAGAACATGTTTATCACCGTGCACTAGAGACAAAATCAATCAAAGATCTAAATATTAAAACAGAAACACTGAATCCACTGGAAGAGAAAGTAGGTAGAAATTTTGAAGATATAGTTTAGAGAGTTCATGAATAAAATCCAAACTGCACAGGAAATACTTCAAAAAATCAACAACTGGAATCTCATCTTACTAAAAAGCTTTTGCACAGCAAAAGAAATCACCAACAGAGTGAAAAGAAAACCCATAGAGTGGGGAAAAATTTCAGCCAACTGTCCCTTAGACAAAGGACTTATATCTAGAACATATAAAGAATTGAAAAAAATCAGATTTCCCCAAATTCAAAGACCCAATCCAAAAATGAGCATTTGAGATGAATACACACTTCTCAGTTGAAGAAATACAAATGGCAAATAAATATTTTTTAAAAATTCAGTATCTTTGGTCAAAGTAAATTAAAACAACACTGAGATTCCATTTCATTTCAGAAAGAATGACTATCATCAATAAATCAACTAATAACAAATGCTGGAGGGGTTTGATGAAAAAGGAACACTTCTCCCCTGTTTGTGGGAGTTCAGACTGGCACAACTAGTGTGGAAATCATTATGAAAATTCCTCAAAAAACTAGAATTAGAGATTCCATTCGACCAGCTATTCCCCTTCTGGGTATCTTCTCTGGAAGATTAAAAACACCATACCACAGCGACTTATGTGCACCAATGTTTATAGCAGAACAATTTGTAATAGCTAAATCTTGGAAATAACTCAAATACCTTTTGAATGAAGAGTGGATAAAAAAGATGTGATATTTTTATACTATGGCTTACTAAGTCATAAAGAGGGATAAACATGAGACTTTTATAGGTAAATGGATGAAACTTGAGACTACCCTCGTAAGTGAAGTAAATTAGACTCACATATGTAAACATCATATTGTCTCCCTAGTGTGAGAAAATGAAAGTGTAAATAAGGTCCAAAATGTACAATAGATATTGTGAAATGGGAAGAAATTGTTCAAAAGGGAAAAGGAACTAGAATAGGCGAAAAAGGAAAGGAAGGAAAGGAAAAAGTACAAGATAGTTATACTACTAGTTTCTCTTAGTTCATTGAAAAGAAATGTTTGTGCTAGTATTGTTTGGAGAATTTTTTATGCCCATATCTTTTATTCTGAGTAACTATTTTAAAGATAACAATATACAATGTGCTAACTATTGTTATGAAATTTTGTTTTCTTCCCTTAAAATAAAAAATAAAAAATATATTAAAAAAAGAAATAGAATGGGATAGAAAATATCAGTGTATCCAAAGACACTATGGTAAACATAATCTTTCGTTCAGTTTCTGCTCGCTTGTATAATATGCAGTGTTATCAAAATAAACAGTGTTTATATTTTTAAGCTTTATTATACTAAAAGACACATTGCAATTAGTCCTCCTCAAACTCTTTCCTTTGAACACACTTACCCAATCTTTCTTGACACTTTCGGAAGCAATTCTGGAAGTCCTCTTTTGTGAGTGTCTTTGGGAGGTGTGATCAAAAGCATGGTGAATACTGCTGCAGGATGCCATCCTACCAAATGCAGCTTTGTAAAAACACTGTGGTGTATTCAGCTCATTCACTGCATCTCATAACATGCAACTTCCGGCTCTGCCTCAGAGTCAAAATGACCACAAAAGATAAAGATTTTGAATGAATACAGGACATCAAGACAGCCTTGTATTATCAAAGTAAAGACACTCAAGAAAGAGGACTTTCAGAAATGCTTCAGAAAGTGACACAGTTGTTTCAGTGAAAACTTTGTAAATATATTAAAATTTCGAGGGCCACAATATGGAAAATTTATGGAAAGATATAGAAGATACATAGTTATTTATGGCTTAAACTGAAAACCTTCATCCCAAGGACAGGTTTGTGTCATTACATAATAAAATTAGGTTGAACTCTTTCCAGGGACTTTCCCATTGAGGTACTTATGTTGCTACTGATGGGAAGAGCTGCTAGTAAGTGGCTAATTCTGAGACTCTGGTGGGTTAGCCCTTTTCTGATCTACAGAGGGTAGCTTGTTGGGCAGTAGACCCTACCTCTATTCCTCAGTGGAGGATCAGGTCAAACCACTTCAACTGGCTTTTATGAATAAAACCTCCCAAAACATGAACATACATATTTTCCCATTCAAGTTGTTGTTAAAAAAAAAAAAAAACTGTGACAATCTTTTTCCTACCCACTCTAAATCCTTTCACGTTATGGTCAGCCCTCCTCCCCCTGTGTGGATCTCAGGAGAGCTATAAAAAAGCTTTTCATGAGGTTTTGGAAAAGAACCCTCTTATACTTCTCTAATGGCATTAAATCATCTTTAAGCCTTGTCTTCTTCAGGGTAAACAATCCCATTTCTTTGTCTCTCTCCATAGATCTTATTTGACAAACTTTTAATTGCTGCCCCCAGACTATTCTCCAAATTTTCTTGTCCTTCTGCTGTCCAGCTTAGCACTGCTGACAACTCTTTGTGCTAAGTATCATGCCATTCCTCCATCCTTACTGGGGATAATATCACTGCATATTTTGTAATGTCCTCAGAGAAACTTGCATATGAATTAGCATTAAGGAAATTTTCAAAAATCAGAAATTTTTTTTCTATTTAATTTTCCCACTACTTAAATTCACTAAAATATGACAGTGAGAAAGCAATGATTATGGCTCCAGTATGAGTGGCATTTTCATACTTTCATATTTCATCTCATGGCAAAAAGCTATCTAGAATAAATACTGACAGTAGTAGGATGATATACCTGCTAACGTTTTGAATGTTCATGTGTGTCATGTATTGTTGGGTACATTATATATATTAACTCTTTAAGTAAAACAAATAAAATTTGCCCCTTTGTTATTATAGTGATTTACCAGTAAGAAAACAGTAAAAAAAAGATTAAATAACTTGATTAAAATTACATGATTAGTAAATAGTAGAGCCAATTGGAATCCAAAAATTCTGCTAACTCTAAGACATTTTTGTTTCTAAACTAATGGCTTATTGACTTATCCACCTCATAACTTTTAAAATGTCTCCAAGAATCACTGTTGAAATTAATGAAATAAAAATTAAATATCCAGACAAAATACCTAATTAGAATAGTAGTTGTTAATTACCTAAAAATATAGAAATGATATTTCAGTAGAGGGTTAGTCATCTAATAATCACATACATTTTGTACATAGAGGTACACGTTAAAGGCATATATTTTCATATACATAAATGTATAAAATAAAAATAAGATCATTATTTTAGATATTTATACATTTAAATGACCCTTCTTTTCTAATATATCTGTTGACATAAACATTTATAACTATCTTTCCCTATGTGAACTCAAAACGAATTACCCAGATGATGCTTGCACCCCAGCAACACAAGGAAGTTATAATGTAATTTTCGTATTACTTTACTATGGCTTCCTCAGCATCTGTGCTGAAATTCTTGCTTTAGTATTGTTTTTGAAGACCGTGGATGCCTCAACATTAATGGAACTCAGGATCATGGGTACACTCAAATTATTGTGGGGGGATATGCAGAGTGATTCAGAAGAACATAGTAACATTGTGCTAAATAACCTAACATCATACAGACATAAGCATACTTTTTTCTGATCTCTTTCAATTATTTTGAGTAAAGGAAGGATAATGGGTCGCTGTGGTGGCACTATTCTTTAACTCATTTCTACATTTAAATATTTTACATTTAACAAAGAATGAGCAGATCTCAAGAACAGAGACTTGAGCAGACATCACATAACCAGCACTCAAAGGCATATTTTGTTTCCTTTGTGTTTATTTTTACAATGACTTTCTCTCTCTCTCTTTCTTTTTGTAATGATATAAAGTTAACTTTTAAATTAATTGAATTACAATGTAAGTGAATTTAATGACTATGCCAAATATATAATGGTACATGAAAGTAGTACTAATCATAAAGAGAATATGCAAATGATTGTCTTTAAGAAAGCATTATGAGTTAAACCACTTTTATTAAACATGAAAACCTAAATCCTAAACCTGAAGATATGCAGTCTTCTTATTCTGTGACTAGAAATTGCCAACAAAAGGAACAGTTTATTCCATCTCTATACACAGAAAATCCTTGCATGTACATGCTATAAGACATGGGACTCTGTCCCTCTGGGTGGGACATGAATCTAGTATATAGAGCCAGCCTTCATGTTTTGGTGTTAACCACGAGAAAAACTTTTTATGGATTTACTTTCCCAGCTACAGAAAAACTCTTGGAAGTTTGATGTTGTTATCATGAGGCTTTGAAAAAGAAGGAACTGAATTGCTTCAAGCATATTTAATAAAAATCCACATCTTTTTTCAACTTTCTGCTTGTTCCCAGATTTACTCAGAGCCCCTGCCCCCCAAAATTCTACAGCAAATTTTGCTGTGAGAATCAATATTTGAATACTAGTGTGATACTGTTGGGAAGGAACCACAATCATATTTAATATTTTCTTTCAACTGCTTGACTCAAAGATATCCAGAAAATGTTCACCTAATATTCACAAAGGCTTCTAAAATATGAAATATATATTTATAACTTATATATATATACAGTTTATATATTTTACATTTCATACAATATATATACATATATATCACTTACAAATCACAGAAAAGGATATAATCTATAAATTAAATGAAGCAAAGTAACCAATATGATTTCACAGAACTCTAGTCATCAATCAATAATTTTAAGTCATGTGCAATAAACGACTTTATCAACACATGCATCTATTATGAATGCTCACAATATTACTAGGTTTACATTACAGGGAAGTGATGGTGAACTTATAGAGTTTTCAATGATACAAACAGTCCATTGTGGCACATGTGACATAAGTTTGCCACCACTGTTATAGGGTACATAAAAAGAAAAGAAATTTCTTGGTCTCAAAGACTTTATTTCTATGTTAATCTATTGGATCCTTATAAATGAATTTAGAAAATATGGATCAAGACGAGGTGATAGGACTTCCACTGTGTTCCTACAGATGGAAGTTTGGAATTAATTGTAACAAAACTAAACTCCTAAATTGTGAGTTGTAAAAGAAATAGCCAGAAAAGTTCATCTAAACCTGAATTGTCAAATTTCAAGTAGCTCTAAACGTCTACTTTAAAGTTGGAGAGGCTTAGAATCATCTGAGATGGAGAGGAACGTTTTTCAGATTTCTCCATGCGAGCCCGCCAAAGACTACATTTATCATTCTACTGCACCACCACCACCAGCACCCCCAACCCCCACCAAGGGGCACACTCTTCTCCTTCGTTGTTTTGCGTAAAGAATCCCACACAGGGGGCTGGGGATCTAGCTCAGTGGTCTAAGCGCCTGCCCCGCAAGCGCAAGGTCGTGAGTTCAATCCCTGGTGCCGCAAATAAAAAAAAAAAAAAAAAAAAGAATCCCACACAGTTGCATACTCCCAGAGGGAAAAGCTAGAGACACCTCAGTGCTCTTCCTAGATCTACAACTTGCTCGTTTAGAAAGTGGGTTTCCATATGGAACTATAGCAGGAGTATCTGTTTCCTTACATCTTTATCTTAACTCCGAAAAAGGGAAGAGATTCATAACAGCATAC
>RJWT010007419.1:0-16738 GCA_004365215.1 Cuniculus paca | reverse complement strand
AAAAAAAAAAGAATCCCACACAGTTGCATACTCCCAGAGGGAAAAGCTAGAGACACCTCAGTGCTCTTCCTAGATCTACAACTTGCTCGTTTAGAAAGTGGGTTTCCATATGGAACTATAGCAGGAGTATCTGTTTCCTTACATCTTTATCTTAACTCCGAAAAAGGGAAGAGATTCATAACAGCATACATAATGCCATAAATGGGGTCACAGACAGCAGGCAATGGGGGTGCCATGAGAATCCTGTGATAGCTGATCTTGAACCTACATGGAAATCCTGGCACTAGTATGGAACACACGCTTAGGAAGGTGATGCCAAGCCAACTTGGCAAGGAGAATCATTTGCAAGAAAAGAGTGTTTTGTGACAGTCAAATCATTGAGCCCGAAGACCTTTATTCATGATCAGACGCTCCAAAGATGACTCTAGTTTATTTTTCCCAATTATTTTTGTTAAATAAATAAAGTCCAAGTGTGTCATCCATGTGAGTTATACAGAAGCTCTTCCTTGTGGCACAGTAACTTACTGTGCTGTCCTGGGTTACAGAGTCACCACCATTTTAACACATCCCCATCAACTTGGTCCTTTCCTCATCGGCTTCTATAACAGAAAAAAGCACTAAATTATGCCTGTTTTGAACATCTTCCTGTGGTTTCTTCCAAGGCTTTACAATTATGTCTAGATACAAAAACTAAATAGGTTGAAAAATATAATATTATTAAGAATTTAATATTTCCCGCCTGGATACTAATGTCTGTCATTAGTTAACTATTACAAAGTAAAATAAAGGACACCAACATTTTAGAAATATGAAACTTTACATAATAGAAATACATAATATGACGAGTTTATTTAATCAAGTGAAATTTTCTTGGCATAATGTGTTATGAAAATAGTTTCTTTTCAACAACCTAATGAACAAAATGATACTAAATTACAGGAAATTAGAAAAACCAAAGAGGAAGCAGTGTTTCATCAGTATCTGTTTAATGAAAGATTTCATTAAAGTATCTAGCCATAAATCAGAGTAAAAAACTGAAAAATAGTTTTTGAAAAGCTGAAACTTTGCAATCTTTAGAATTGTTTTTCAGTGCTATCACTATACCTCATGGACTGAATGGATAAAATACAATTATTCAAGGAGAAACTTTAAATTTTTAGAAACTTGTGGAATTCTTTAATTCAAAACACTTATGCCTGTTTTCCTTATGGATTTGATCTCTTGGAGCTGACGGTGTAGCACAGTGGATGAGCACATGCTTAGCATGCACTAGGACCTTGGTTTGATCCCTAGAACTCCTCCCCTTGCACCCAAAGTATTTTTTATTCCTTTTATAAATTTCTTTATCAACCCACTTATAATTAAAGGCACATGTTAAGTAAGTATTTGTCAAATAAATGGACAATTATTGTACAACTGTGTTTGTATTTATTTTATTGTATTATATTTAACATGTATCTATTATATTATGGTACTGTAGTACCTCAGTTCACGAATTTAACTTGCTCCACCATTTTGGAAAAGATGGTCATGTCTGTATTTGCATAGGAAAGATGGCCACAGTTGTGTTTGCCACCTAATTTAGGTCCTGCAAATAAGAACAAAATCTTGTCACTTTTGTTTGTGAACCAAATTTTTTGCAAACAAAAGGATCTGTGAACCAAGGCACCACCGTATTTTTATTCAGTAATTTTAACAACAGCATTCAATTATATTCTGAGATATTCTGCAAACTATTTTAATGTTCAGTACATCAATAATTCTAACTCAAAGTTTTACTTTCTTTTTTTCAGAAAAGACTTGAATAAAAGGAGCATATTACTACATATACAAGTCAATCAGATCATTTCTCCATCTACTGCTATTAACCTGAAATGTTCCAGAAATGGAATCATTTCCAGAGTACTCTGCAGTTTTTAGGGACAAGTTCACATATATTGTCCTTATTTGATTTCCCCTGTAATCCAGTAACATAGGAAAATAATTTGTAGTACCTCTTTAGATTGGAGTAAACTAAGGCTATCATAGTTTATGGTAGAAGTAAACAGACATTGAAAGTTCAGAAAAAATGAGAAATCAATGAGAAAGCAAGGAAAGCTACATAAAAGAAAACCTACTCAGGTAGCAGTGGCTGTTCTGGGCCCAGCTTGAGTTGAAGGCGCGACAAGCAAATTCCACCTAGCGGTGCAGCTTGGGACATTGCCAAGAGACTGGTAGGAATTTGTGTCCATCCCCCATCAGCCTGGAACTTTCGGAGCGTCTCTGGGGTCCTGCCTGCACCCCGCCCATTCACCTGGAACAGCATGGCAGCAGCTGCTCTGGGCCTGGCTTGAGTTGAAGGCATGCACAGCGAATTCCACCTAGCTGTGCAACTTGGAACCTGGTGACCAGACCCATAGAAATCTGTGCCCATCCCCCATCAGCCCAGGACATTCAGAGCGTCCCTGGGGTCCTGCCTGGCCCCACCCATTCACCTGTAGAAGCCTGGCAGCTGCTTCTCTGGGCCTGGCTTGAGTTGAGGGCACACACAGCGAACTCCACCTAGCTATGCAGCTTGGGACCTTGCCAACAGACCAATAGGAATTTGCGCCCCTCCCCCATCAGCCCTGGAAGTTTGGAACTTCCCTGTCATCCTGCCTGGGCTCCACCCAGGCACCACCCAGCAACAGAACAGCCACAGTGATAGTCTTGGCTGGAGCTGAAGGTGTGCATTGTGAGTTTCACCTAGCCTTGTCACCTCAACTGTGCACGTGGGATTCACCTCCCACAGTGGAATACAGGAAAATGACAAAAAAAAAGAGCAAAATGCAATCTTGCACCTCCAGTCCTTCCCAAACAAGCCAAAGAGACACAGACACAGAAGAATATATGAGCCACACACCTGAAACTTCTGAAATGAGGGCAACTGAAGTACAGAAACAACTCTATGAAACTTTAAAGAAACTGAGGTTAGAAATGATTTCCCAGGTAAAACAAGAGATGATGAATGTAATGAAAGAGATGCTGAGCACATCTAAAGCAGATATAGTTGGAAAAATTGAGGAACACTGCAAAAGATGGAAACCTTGAATGAAGAATACAAGAAAGAATTAGAATGCATGAAACAGATTCAAAGAGATACCCAGGAAATCAAGAATGCCATCAAAAGCTGGCAAAGCTGCCTCAATGAATGTGAAAATAGAATTTCAGACCTCAAAGACATGATTGCAGCTAGTGAAGAACAAAGGAAACATCTTTAAAAAATAACAAGGAATCAGGAAATAGCAATTCAGCAGTTGCAAGATGATGCAAAGAAAAACAATATAAGACTAATAGGTGTAAAGGAAAATGAAGGAGAAAACACAAATGATATAAAATCACTGTTTAAAGAAGTCATAGCTCAAAATTTCCCAAACATGAGAAAGGAAACTGACATAGAGATAAGTGAAGCATACAGAACTCCAACTAGCCATAACCAAAATTAATCAACACCCAGACATATAATTATCAGCATTCCAGAAATTGATCATAAGAACAGAATATTAAAAGCTGTGAGAGAAAAGAAGTAAATCACCTATAAAGGAAAGCCCATCAGAAGCACAGCAGACTTCTCAACACAAACAATGAAGTCAAGAAGAGCATGGAGTGAAGTATTGCAAGTCCTAAATGAAAACAACTTCCAACCCAGACTGATGTACCCTGCAAACCTATCCTTCAAAACTGATGGAGGAATAAGATACTTCCATGACAAAGAGCAGCTGAAGAACTTCATGACCACCAAACCAACCCTGCAAAGAATACAGAAAGATAATCTAGATAGACTTGAAAAGAGCTACGATGTCAAAAACATCAACCAAAGAAGAACACCAAGCAGGGCAAACAATTAAGTAGAGGGAAAAGGTAAAGAAACCACTGCAGAAAGATAACATAACTAAAACAAGCCAGTATATATCATTTATAACCATTAATGTAAATGGCCTCAATTCACCAATCAAAAGGAACAGACTGGCAGAATGGATCAAGAAACAACATCCTACCATATGCTGTCTACAAGAAGCCCATCTAACCCAAAAGGAAATTCATAGACTGAAAGTCAAAGGATGGAAAACAATAATCCATGCAACAGGAACCCAGAAAAAAGCAGGGGTAGCTATTCTGTTTGCAGATGATGTGAAATTCAAACACATAATGGTCAAAAGAGATAAAGAAGGTCACTACATACTGGTTAGGGGAAAACTCCAAGAGGAAGAAATAACAATCTTAAATATATATGCACCCAATATGGGAGCACCTAACTATATAAAACAAATATTAATAGAAATGAAAAATCAAATAAACAATACACAATTATAACAGGAGACCTTAACACACCCTTGACTCAAAGAGACAGATCAACTAGACAGAAAATCAGCAAAGAAATAACAGAACTGAATCAAACCTGTGAACAAATGGACCTGGTAGACGTCTACAGAGTTTTCCACCCAACAACATCAGAGTATACATTCTTCTCAGCCTCACATGGTACATTCTCTAGAATAGACCATATATTGGCCCATAGAACATGCTTAAATAAATGCAAATGAATTGAAATCATCCCATGCATACTATCTGATCACAGTGCCATCAAACTGGAAATTAATGACAAAAGAAACTGCAAAAACTCCGTAAACACATGGAAATTAAATAGCACACTCCTGAACAATCAGTGGGTCACAGAGTAAATTAAAGAAGAAATTAAACAATATCTACAAGCAAATGAAAACACAAATACAACCTACTGGAACCTGTGGGACGCAATGAAAGCAGTCCTCAGAGGGAAATTTATTGCGGTGTATTCCCACATCCAGAAAATGGAATGAATGCAAATCAACAATCTGATGTTACACCTGAAACATCTAGAAAAAGAAGAACAAGTCCAACCCAAAGGCAAAAGAAGAGAGGAAATTGTAAAGATCAGAGCAGAAATTAATGTATTTGAGACTAAGAAAACAATACAAAAAATCAATGAATCAAAGACCTGGTTCTTTGAAAGAATAAATAAAATTGATAAGCCGCTAGCCAACCTTATTTAAAAAAAAAAAAAGAGAAAACTCAAATCCATGCAATAAGGAATGAAAAGGCTGAAATCACTACAGACCCTGTGGAAATACAGAAGATCATCAATACCTACTTCAAAAATCTTTACTCTCATAGGTTTGATAACACTGAACAAATGGACAGATTTCTAGAAACATATCAATTACCAAAACTGGACCAAGAAGATGTAAAACTACTGAATAATCCAATTTCATTTTAATGAAATCGAAAATGTAATTAGAACCTTACCAACCAAGAAGAGTCCAGGTCCTGATGGATTCACAGCTGAGTTCTACAAGAAATTCAAGGAAGACTTAATGCCAACACTCCTCAAACTGTTCAATGAAATTGAAAGGGAAGGAAGTCTCCCTAAATCATTCTGGAAGCAAGTATTACCCTAATAACAAAACCAGAGAAAGACCCAACCAAAAAAGAGAACTACAGGCCAATCTCCCTGATGAACATAGATGCAAAAATCCTCAATAAAATACTGGCAAACAGAATCCAGCAAGTCATCAAGAAGATTATACACCATGACCAAGTGGGATTCATCCCAGGAATGCAAGAATGGTTCAACATACGCAAATCAGTAAATGTAATACACCATATCAGTAGAGCCAAAGATAAGAACCACATGGTCATTTCAATAGATGCAGAAAAAGCTTTTGATAAAGTCCAACACTCTTTCATGATAAGAACCCTACAGAAAATTGGAATAGATGGCCTTTACCTCAATCTGATAAAAGCCATCTATGACAAACCAACAGCCAGTATCATGTTAAATGATCAAAAAATGAAAGTTTTCACTCTAAAATCAGGAACAAGACAAGGATGTCCATTATCAGTGCTCCTATTCAATATAGTGCTGGAAACATTAGCCAGAGCAATTAGACAAGAGACAGAAATAAAAGGAATAAGAATAGGAAAGGAAGAAGTTAAGTTATCACTATTTGCAGATGACATGATACTCTACATAGAAGACCCACAAAACTCCATAGAAAGACTTCTGGATATCATAACCAAATTCAGGAATGTAGCTGAATACAAAGTCAATACTCAGAAATCAATCACATTCCTGTACACAAACAACAAATGCACTGAGAGAGAAATAAGAGAAACCACACCCTTTACAATAGCATCCAAAAAAATGAAATACTTAGGAATCAACCTAACAAAGGAAGCAAAAGGTCTATTCAATGAAAATTACAGTACTCTGAAAAAAGAAATCGAACAGGATCTCAGAAAATGGAAAGACATTCCATGCTCATGGATAGGAAGAACAAACATTGTGAAAATGGCCATTCTTCCAAAATTATTATACAGATTTAATGTAATTCCCATCCAAATACCATTAGCATACCTCACAGATCTAGAGAAATCATTCTTAAAATTCATCTGGAACCTCAAAAGACCTAGAATAGCAAAGGCACTTCTGGGCAGCAAGGGCAGGACAGGAGGCATCACAATCCCAGACTTGAAGTTATACTACAAAGCTACTGTAATCAAATGAGCATGGTACTGGAATCAAAACAGACCTGAGGATCAATGGAATAGATTAGGAGATACAACCCCAAGTACAAACACACTTAGCCACCTTATCTTTGACAAAGGGGCCAAACATGTTCACTGAAAGAAAGATAGCCTCTTTAATAAATGGTGCTGGAAAAACTGGCTTTCCATATGCCGAAAATTAAAATTAGACCCAAGCCTATCACCATACACTAAACTAAAGTCAAGATGGATCAAAGATCTAAATATTAAAACAGAAACACTAAATCTGCTGGAAAAAAAAGTGGGTAGAAATCTTTAAAGCATAGGGGTAGGTGGAGAATTCATGAACAAAAGTCAAACTGCATGGGAAACACTTCCCAGAATCAACAATTGGGATCTTGCCTGGTTAAAAAGTTTTTGCATGTCAAAAGAAATCTCCAACAGAGTGAAAAGAAAACCCACAAATTGGGAAAAAATTTTAGTCAACTGCCCTTCAGACAAAGGTCTTCTATCTAGAACATATAAAGAGTTAAAAAATTTCAGGCCCTCGAAATTCAAAGAGCCAATCTAGAAATGGGCATCTGAGATGAAAACACACTTCTCACATGAAGAAATACGAATGGCAAATAAATACATGAAAAAATGTTCAGTATCATTGGTCATTAGAGAAATGCAAATTAAAACAACTCTGAGATTTCATCTCACTCCAGAAAGAATGGCCAGGATCAAGAAAACCACCAACAAAAATTGCTGGAGAGGCTGTGGGGAAAAAGGAACCCTTCTCCACTGTTGGTGGGAGTGTAGACTGGTGCAACCACTGTGGAAATCAGTCTGGAGGTTTCTCAAAAAGCTAGGATTGGAAGTTGCATTTTACCCAGCTATTCCGCTTCTGGGCATATTCCCATAAGAAGTGAAAACATCATACCGCAATGATATGTGTGCACCCATGTTTATAGCAGCACAATTTGTAATAGCCAAATCTTGGAAACAACCCAATTGCCCATCAACTGAGGAATGGATAAAAAAGATGTGGTACTTTTATACAATGGAGTACTATTTCAACTATAAAGAATGATCACATTGAGGCTTTTACAGGTAAATGGATGCGACTTGAGACCATACTCATAAGTGAAATAAACCAAACACACATGTGTAAGCACCACATTGTCTCCCTAGTGTAAGAAACTGAAAGACTCAGTAAGACACAAAATTCCTGATAAATATGGAGAAATGGTTCTGAAGTGCAATGGTGCCTTTATTCTTTGACTTGATTGGTTTAAGTCCCTTTCCTACTATTTGCTTGCAGTATGTGAGAAGATAGGAACAGCTTTTTTGAAAAATGGGACATTACGGTAGCCATTGCTGGTTTCTTGTTGTCCGACTTGAAGGCCTGTAATGCTCTTTTGTTTTATCTGGGTTTATATTACTTCATTTTGTTTGAGTTTATTGTCTGTAAATGTATGAACAACCATTTTGAAGAAAGCAAGAGACACTAGGGTAACCATTGTTAATCTCCTGTTGTTATGTTTTGAAAACCTGTATTGCTTGCAGTGTTCTGTTCTGAAATGCTATATTATGTTTGACTCTATGCTGTTTTGTTTTGCTTTGTTTTGTTCTATTCTCTTTAAAAAAGAAAAAAAAGAAAGAAAAAACCTAGTCAATCTTCCCCACCAAAGCATTTCATAAACACTTTACTCAGTAGTTGGTTATACCACCATTAGAGATACTAAATGACTTGTCTAATATCACACTATAAGTTAGGTCCAACTGTTGAAATTTGATCAAGATATTTTCATTATAAGCCATAGTTCATCTATTCTTCTCACTCTCTACCTTGAGAAGTAGCAGAATTTAGATCTTCCTAACCAAAACAGTGGAAGAAGTTCACTCTTAGAATACAGTACAAATAAAACTCTCATTACAATAGAAGTAAGTTACACAAAACTGCCATCCTTAACAAGTAGAACTATGTTCTAGTGCAGTCAAAGTAACATCTTTAGTTAAATGGTGTAATACGTATTTAACATCTGTAGTAAACAAACAAATAAGTGCCACCACTGACATTTTATGATTTAGCAAGAACAAGTCAAAAGGTTAATAAGCAAGATAATATGCACATTTATCATACGCAAAAAATTAGCAATGACATTGATTCTTAACATTAAAAAGTCACGAAGCACATTCTGATCACATAAACAAAAGCACTGAGAATTTCTAAAAGTTGGAGTTAGGGGTGGTGGAAAGAATTAGTGAGTTAATCCAATTAAAATCAGTAGACATTTCAGAACATAAAAGAATACTTTAAGTAGGCGGAATATAACAAGAAATAAATGACAAGCATTTCTTGTTTCTTTGCCAAATTTCTACAGATAATTTATAAAGTATTTCTGTGTTCAATCTTGCCCAACATGTCAGAAGCTGAAGTTGGTAATAAGGATAATCATAAAGACTGTGGTCCTCAAAGGACAGAAGCCAGATTTTTATGCATTTTTGAAATGAGGAAACAACATATTACAGGTAACTTGGCCTACAGAGTCACTTTATGGATTATCTGAGTACACAGAACAGCAACTGAGTAAACTTGCAACAAAAATTCATGTGAACCCATGGATGGAAATTCATTGTAAATATAAATAGTTAACCTAGGCTAAACGATTAAACAGTCTTTATAGTTAAAGCAAGTGAAATCTATGGGATATGTTACCATACGACTTGTATTAAGAACTATACACTCCATATGTGGAATGTATTGTGTATGTAAGCATATGGACACAAAAAACAACTCTGGGGGAGCATGTAAGTCATGTAGTGACTTTATGTACCAAGGAGGTAAACTGAGGTGGCTAGAAAGAGACCCTCATCCTACTATTTTATACGGTGTGATTGTATTGTGTATAATAAATAAGATAGAAGATTTTCTTTTTAAAAAGTTTTGTGAAAGATTTTTGAAAAATCAATAGAAAAAATACACTGAAAGAGAGCATGGTAACAAAGTAAGATATGTAATAAAGGTTGATTAAAAATTGAGCCATTTCTGTATTTTTAATTCCGAATTTTAATGTTTCAAAATTTAATGAGGTGAGTTAAAAATTCACTATTATTGCCAAAAACAGTGAAAACATGAGATGTACAAACATCCTGGGGTAAGATTTTACAAGGTTAAGAGCAATCACTCACCAGTAAGCCTTGTATGTGCTTTTGCCCATAGTCTTTAAACTAGTGTTATCAATGTGTTCATGTGCATATTGTGCGTGTAAAACTGTCTCTTTCATTACCATCATCTGTAAGAAAAATTCTGCTTTTCCCTAACGCCTATCAACACTGTACCATACATTTTATTAGATCATATATAATAAAATCATATATTCCAAAATGCTATCACACTTGAGTATACCAGTTTTCATATTGCTATTTCTCCACTGTGTTAAATTATGGCAATTTTGTATATATTATAGCATTTCACAGAGTAATTTCAAATTAGTACCAGAAATAATTTTTAAAATGGTACTCACTTTAGTTTAATTCTACAAAAATCTACCGATCATGATCAAAACTGAAGGTGCTTTACTAGCACTGGGGAATACTAAGGTGACATGAATCCTAGCAAACTTTGCAAGGAGCTGACATCCCAAGGGTAAAACTAATTCCCTCAGGGGAGGCTGTGATGAGTGTCCCACTGCATGCTAGCAGTCTGTGTTTCTTCTGATACCCTCCAAAACCAATGAAGCATAGAATTTGATAAAACATAGGACATCTACAAAGAGGCAAGTGAGCTGGGGATCTATCTCAGCGGCCTAAGCACCGGCCTGGCAAGCACAAGGTTGTGAGTTCAATCCCTGTTGCCGAAAAAAAAAAAAAGAGGCAAGTGAAGAGGAACAAGAGAGTTGACAAGACCAAGACAGCAGAAGTTAATCTTAAGCAAACCCTCAACACTATGTGACTGTTTAGGTTTAAGTAAGAAGGTTCTCTTATAATTGGAAAACTTTACCTCAAAGCTAAAATGCCAGAATCACCACAAAGTTTCCAAACATTGCAAGCTTTCTACTTGGAAGCTCATGTGGGGCTGGCAGAGTAATTTGCTAGAAACTTAAAACTGCCAGTTTCATCTGGAGTTTCTTTTGGTGGAATTGTTCTTGTAAAAGATTTACTAGAGGCAAACGTTCCTTGGTGTATTCATAAAAGATGATATAGAGGCACAATAGATGTACAGACAGAAATATTTTAATATAGCCTCTCTGTGCATTCATGACAAAAGGAGGAAGCAAGTTCCCTGTTTTGAAAGCATCAGTGGGACTCACTTCATGGGTCAAAGGTATGCGATTTTACACAGTTTTCCTGATGTGAATCATGCCAGTATTTACATTGTATTAGTGAAATTCCACTCATACCCAAATTCTCATTTATAGTTACACTCATCAAAAAAGAATACATTCACAATATTAAGAATATTGGAGATACATACACTAAAATGTAACAAATAGCATATATGCCAATGAGATGTAGTGTTTTCTTTTTCAATGGTTAATCTTATGATTAGAAAAAGACTAAAATGAATAGGGAAAGTATATCTTAAAGATTTCCAGAAAGGCAGTTTGCTGCTCTGATCTCTTTTCTGGGTAGAAATCTTTTTAGTCCCCCAGGAAATAGATTCATATGAAATCTGGCAGAATACTTTCTAGGGATCCTAGGGATAAGAAGGCTTATCTACCAATTGTTAGTTAAGGTGACTGGACTTAGATTGTTAACTGAATAGAAACTGAAACAATATTCTAGATTACTATCATAAATGCTCTTACTTTTCAATTCTTCCATTCATTTGGTCTTCCAATCATTGATTATTCAGCACCTTGAGCTAATACCCCATAATCAATTTCCCAAAAGTAAATTATTAGGAAAATAATTAAGTTTCCTATTAGGCTATTTCTAGATTTTCTATTATAGAAAGAAAAAATCATCTGATTTTTCTAATACTACACATTAATCTCACACACTGGAAAATAAAGTGCACAGTAATTCTTTGAAGGGAAGAATGCAAAGCCTGTGATCTCAACAGCTCTCAATAAGGCCACCTTCTGGAGAGGCTGTTCCTGTCTGCCAGGCAGCAGATCTCTGCTTTGTCCCTTGGGAATGTCCACCTTCACCAGGGCCATGTGAAGTTGAACTGGGTATTTCCAGATGCCTGAAAGCTATTTTATTATGAGAGTGCTTGGGCTGGTTTCAAGGAAAATCCTATGATAATGGTATGTCTATCTTCCTTTGTCACCCTGATAGAGTACACCATAAAGCTCTAGACTTGAAGGAAACAGGTGAAAGGGTTAAGCAAAGGTGGGGAAAAGGAACTGAAGAGACGCCTTAAAATAACACTGCGGACAGAGATCCTGAGCAGAAACCTGGAGGAGGTTGCTTTGTGAGTTGGAGAATGTGCTAGATGAAACACAGCAGGGCAGCAGGGCAATTCCCACTGTGGCCCTACCTGGAGGGTTTTGGAGCTTAGGCATGTGTTTGTTCACTTAAATCCTCCTCTTGGCTAGTTACCTTGCTTTGAACTGCTTGCCATTGTAAGATTTGTAGTTTTCAACTAACTAAGTCTCTTTTTATTGCTTCTTCTTTACTCCCTACCTCCCACAGAATAAGCCTAGCTAACAATCCCTGCCTATGTGTTGTTTATATCAAGAATGCGTGAGGAAGTGCCAACAGGTCACCCTCAGAAGGTGGAATTACTCATCTGCTTTCCAGAGAGGAGCAGTGGGTAACATTAACCCCTGAGCTGCTGCTGCCTGGAGTCCTAGCTCAGCCAACAATGAAGAGCCCAGCATGCTAAAAAAAGGTCTTGCCTAGCCAGCACAGACCACATAAATCCAAGCTGCCTCCACACTCATAGAAGAAGAAATTCAGATTGCTTACCTAACAATTCTCTTCCGCCAGCATTTCTTATCTGGGAAACTTTTGTTGGTTTGTTTGTTTTTACTTTTTCTTTTTTCTTGAAGAACAAGACTGCTTCTTCATATTAATATTTTAGAAAGAGGACAGAGGAGATGGCTTTTGTTTTTTCCAGGAAAAAAAAAATGTCACCCTTCCTAAAATCCTGAGGTCTCTGTCCCCAGCATGACATTTACAGAGGAGGCCCATGATTTGTACAGCAGATCCTGGGAAAGTATTTTTTTCCAGTTATCTGGTCAATAGCTCAGGCAGTAAAATTCTCAAAAAAAAATTGTATGTTGCAATAGTAGCAATTCAAATTAATGAGTGTATTTTTAAACTCAAAAAAAACTTAAAAACATGAAAGAGTAGTAAATAGCTGATTACCCCTACAAAGACTTCAAGCCTATATATTGAATATTAAACCCTATCAGGATGGGAAAAGAATGACTTGAGCTTGGACTTGTAAAAATCTAGGAAATTTAAAACCAAGCCAGAGCTCCATCCTAATTTACCTCATTATTCTTCCCTATCGTAAATATCTTAAACTGCCACAGGCAAGTGCGGTTCAATGATTTTATGTGGAGCACACTCTAAAACAAAATGCTCCAACAATTAGGTGACATATAGATGATGCGTGCATTTATGACTGCTTGTGGTTCTTACTTTGAAAGATTCTGTGGAATTTAGAAGTGAACCAAAGGAAAGCAAAACTCACTTTGGTCTTTATGCATGTATTAAGTATTTAATGTGTTGACATTCAAGTAGGTCTTATGGGTGCATTTATTATTTAGAGAAGGGTTTTTAGACTGGTCTTTATAGTTTCCATGAGAAAATTTTAATCTAAAAGCATAATGAGATTGACCCTACTTTTGCACACTTCCTTTCACAGGCCCATGGCAGCACTTATTACATGAAGAAAAAGGTAATACAAGGATTATGATTATAAACAAATGCTTTAGAAACAGAATCAATAAAACTAGCCTATGTTTGTGAGGCCCAAAGTCTCACACTTTACAACTTAGTCTGTAAGAATAGGAATATAGCTGCTTTTAACAGACTATGAATAGGTGCTAAAAGAACATAGTAACTGCTTTAGTACTGTGGTTGAGATACTGTCTTGCACTTTCATCTTGCTTTTTTAGTAAAACTGCTCAGCAGAGGCCATGTGTCTGCTACAATCCATTCATGGACTCCACAGCACCACATCTGAGTCTGAGTAAGAGGGATGTGCAGCTCCACACCCTGGGGTTCAGCATCTCACAGGCCAGAGTCCCTCCCTTCCCTCTGTTGGTACAAGTAGGGAAGGAACACATGCTCTGACATCAAAATTAATGTCCTTCAGAACTTCAGAAGAAGTTCCAATAGTTTAGTTACTATTGTTACAGAAAGATTTATTTTAAAATATTTTCTTAAGTAAAAAGATTCACAGTAAAACAACTTCATATATTAAAATACAACCTATCATAGAATAAATGTCAATTCCTAGTTTTAGCTTTATCATGCCAAACATATGGAGAGATAGATAATGAAAAGACAGCCTTAGTATAAAGGCTAGAATCTGCATGCAACTCCAACTGAGGGACCATGAGTAATGGCTTAACCACTTTGAGCTTCAACATCCCTTTACCTGCAACTGGATATATCATTGACTAGCCACACATGGATGTGTAGGGTAATTCAATGAAAAAAAAAAAAGTGCACCTAGCACAATAGCACCTAGACTAAAAGAAAGAGTAAATATTACTAGTGTTTCCTAAAACACAAATACCATGTATAGAATTTAAAAAGGCTAGAGAATGAAAGAAGAAAATGTTAATATATAGAGTTTTTCTCATGAAAGGATTGCCTGTAATTTTACTTTTTGAACTTTTTCATAATTTCTCATTTTTCTACAATATATGTGTGTACACATACCCATACACAATATTCACACACACACACACAAATACAAGAACATATACTAGTACATACATATCTCCTGTGTAACCAGAAAAAAAAACGCTTTATATAGTTAATGATGAGGATAGTTTCTATTACAAATAAATATCTCTGCCATTTTATATTTGGAACTGTATAAGCTACCAAAATGCCATGAAAAGAAAGTGATTTATAACCACTGAGCACTTGTTATGATTTATATCTAGATGTCCTTTAACAAAAAGTAAATAGGACAGATTTTGGCATGAGGAGTGGGGTTGTGGCCATGACACTGCTTGACCTGTGGTTCAGTAGCCTTCAGAACTGGTTTTAAGACAACTCTGGAAAAGATTTGGAGATACAAACCAGCAAAAATCTCTAGAAAGGTATCAGCCAAGCTTGATGGGAGAATCTGACTGGAGCTCAGAAGACCAGAATACGGGCAAAAACGCAGAGGGTAAAGACCAGGCTCAGGAGGTTTCACTTGGAAACAAAGACTCCATTAAAATGGGACTTAACATCAATGTTTATGTATGCTCTGGAAAATTTTTCTATATTTTGCTGGGCTCAGAGACTTTATAGAAGGAGATTAGGGTTCAACTAACTAACCTGGTGGAAGAAATTTCAAAACAACCCAACATTCAGGTGGTGACATACATATTTGGGGATCGTTAGTCAGCTTTATACTGAAAATTAAGAGCAAACAACATAGCTAAACGATTTAAGAAGTTTTAAGTGTAGCCAGAAATGAAGCTCTGGTAAAGTTGGGTCCTCCAAATTTAGAGCAGAGGAGATCTTAGAAGCTGAAGAGATTAGCATTACAAAGAAGTCAAGTACTTTGGGTCAGGACCATATGAAATATGGTTTAAGAGCACATGAGAAATCAGGAAGGTCCCATCCTTCACAGGTTTAAAGTTGCAAAAGTAAAAGACTTTGCTTTGAGAAAGAGCCCCAGGGCACTCCAAGCCAGCCCAAGAGAGAAATCATAAGAGCTATAATCACTAGCAATGCCCTGCTAGACTTCGGTCATGTTTTGGTATCATTGATTTCTATCCCCCATTCTTTCCTTTTAAAATTGGAATGTTTGCCCTGTGTCACTGTATGTCAGGAGTATTTAACTTTCTTTATGATTTTTACAGGGGCTCAACCACTAAGTGTTGGACTTTTCAGCAGTGTTGAAACTGTTAGGTCTTTGGCAATGACTTAGAGATGGGCTAAATAAATTTTACATAAAGGGATGCACATGAGTCCTTTGGGTGCCTGGGGTGGAATTTAAGGGTATATCTGACTTGCTGTTAGGAGGCAGAGTCTTGTCCAAAGAGGTGGGTCACCGTGAGTATGACCTGGAAGGGTTTGCCTCCACCCCAGCTCCTCTCTACTCTCCGCTCTCTGGATGCCATTCATGATAGCAGCTTTCCTTTACCCAGATCATTCTAACAAACTGTTCTGCCTTGGAGCCTCTATCAACTGTGAGCCAAAATAAACCTCTGTTTTAAGTTGCGGGGGTCTGGTATTATGTCTCAGCAACAAGAAAGTAACTAAGGTAGTACTTTGAACACCACCAGAACGCTGACCTACAATTTATCAATAGCAGAAGTTGCACACTAATAGTTACAGGGAAAACACAAAGACTTTTTCACTTCAAATACCCTGTCTGGAAACTGTTAGGGCTTTGAAGATACAGACCAGAATAACCAGGGTCTTCCTCATGTTTTATCCTTGAATCCTACTCAGAGCCTGGGGTGTTGTAAGTGCTCAGTGAATATTTGTCCAAATAAATACTAAATAAATACAACATGGGAGTGATGGATAATCATAAGTATTTGAGGTTTTTGTTTTGTTTATTAACAAAAAAACTTGGACAAGCAATGGTCAAATGAATATATTCAGAATGAGACAAGCATGGTTGACAATTAAGAAGGTGGAGTACATTATATGATTACTACAATATACAATTTTTCATGAAATCAGAATATGTCTCTTGTTTTTAAGAATTAAGAGAGTGTCACGTATTAAACATATTGAACCAATTTTCTTATAACTTTTGGAAATAAATTCATCTCTGCACTGGGAAAGAGCATGAAAAATTTTGATGCCCAATTGGACATTTTTTTTTCCTTTTTAAAAAATAAAAATGCAATATAATGAGCAATGACAGAGACATCTCCTCCCTCTCCTGTCCTGTTTGTGTCATTATAAGAACAAAGACAAAACCTGGAGCACAGAGTTTACTCATGAGTGCAATGCTGATGCCTCATTGTGCCTACTGCACCCAGAGAAACTTCCCCACAGAGTGTAGCTCACACCTCACGCAAGATATTCTACATCTCTGAGACCACGTTTCCCCACAGAA
>RJWT010007418.1:0-27657 GCA_004365215.1 Cuniculus paca | reverse complement strand
AACTGTGGAGGAATGAGATTTGTTCAAACTTTCCAAATCAATAAATCAAAGGTTGGATCATAGCCATGGAGGCCTTTGTCTTTTCAGACAGTTTTTAAGCATGTACTCCTATAGAAGCTTCTTTCTGCAACCTACAGAAAGGAACATTCTCATTATTTCTGTGGTTCTCCTCTCGACTTCCTAATAAATCATTCTTTGGTTGTTAAAAAGAGCCTGGTGTGGTATCACTCAGACTTCCTTCATGGCATGCCTCAAATTTATCATTACTTGTTCAATGATTCTTTTTAGAGGCAGATAAGCATTATAAAGAAATGAGACACTCTATTCTTAGCACATGGCACAGTGCCTGTATCAATTTGCTAAAAGTGGATAAATAATTGAAAGAAATAATTGTATTGATAATGCGTTTAGGTTTTAGAGTTCTTTTTCATTCCTAAAGATCAGGAGATTTCACTCTGGCCTCAACTCCTAGAACAAACAAATTTAAAATGAGATAAAGATAACTCACACAATTGATCAAATTTGTCTTTAGTTTTGACTACAGAGTCATAAAGGGAAATATTTTTAAAATCAAATAAAATTTACCAACCAAATGATTTAAATGTATTAGGTAATTGATTGCAAAGAATTTCAGTGAAAATTGTGAGTTCATCTGTTAATATGATACTTATCAAAACTATATAATCCCTATGGCAGACTGCAATTGCTTAATTGGCTATTCGACATTTGAGTTTTACATACAAGGAATAAAATTCAAAATTAGTGGTTTGTATTCCATACTGTGCCATCTCAAAAACCTCTTAGAATCACAATGACAGCTGCAAGTTATCAACTAAATGCTCTTTATGCTAGTAAACTGTTTGTATACATTTAGCCAATAATACCACGATTTCAGTTGCCTCAATGTTTGTTATGTCATCAAAGTCTTGCTTTCTGAATCTAGTTTGTCAAGTAGTAAACGGATATTCTATTCCCTATATATGAGAACCCACTTTCTTTGGGAGTTGTCACTTTGAGACACTTTAATAAATTAAGAACTGGGATTTCTACATCATTTTTGGTTTCTTACACTCTAAAGTAAAAAAAATGCATTTCAAGAATGACTTTAAGAATCACAAAGTAGAAGAAGATAAGAGAATGTTAAAACTATCCACAAACCACAGTGAGAATTTGAAGACATAATAAATGTTGCAGTTTTCTTTGCAACTCTCTCTTTTGAAAACATGGAATTCTGACCCAGTTTCGTAGCTCTAGATAATAATGAATTAGACCTCTGTCTAATCATAAGAGATTGCAAGAGCCAATAAAGCAAATAATTTAGAGATAATCTCACAAGAGTCTGAGGGATTCTGAATTAAAAGTGTATTATTCATAGAACTCTGATTCAAAGTCTATATTCATAAGCCACAGAAAGCACAAATGTGTAGAAAGGGGTGACCATTCTGAGAAGGAAAATGATGTTTTGGTGCCATAAGCTGGAAACATGGAGATTTAAAGATATCTTCAAAGATAAAGCACCACTGAAATTTATCCCAGATTTATAAACTTCAGATGTGACAAAGTATCATCTAATTGCTCAGTTGTGTAAGATATCATTTGTGCTTATACCTGCTGTATCAGCATACAGCAAGCATTCATGCATTAAGATATTAAAAAAAAACCTATCGGTTCACAAAGTCAACTGGAACAGAAATACAAATTAAGCTACTTAGCTGCTAACAACCAACTTTCCCCAGCTGTAATCTATGTAAAAACCAAAAACTTTCACCAAGAAAGGAAAGCTCTCAAGAAGTGTTGCTCCATCAGTGATCAACTATCATATGACATAAAGGACTAGTAGACTCTTCAGAAAACCTTTGGTCTCTTATTTTGTAAGGAAACATGTTATCAACTAGGAAATGAGTGCATTCCATGTAAAAGCAATTAAAAACCACCTACTAAATGTTTAAATGTACAATTTAAAATTGTCACAACTAATCCCTTCATACCTTACATCCCTTCCAATGGCATTATCTACTAAAAACTCTAAATAGCATTGCACTGTTTAAAGACCACACAATAGAACAGTTCTATGGAAATTCTGATTCAAAGCATAACCAGAATACTGTCATAAATATTTTTATGGGATAGTTTTCAAATTATTTGTGGCTAATAAGATGATGAAAGGTTGAAATAATCTGTGTAAATGTGTACTATGCAAAGAACTAGCGACATAATTATATAGAAGATGTTTATATGAGGTTAGGTCTTTGAAGAGAGAAAACAAACACAATACAACTGTTAGCAAATGTACAATAATCATCGTATACATTATCACATGAATTGAAACCATGTTAAAATCACCACAGATCTCACAAAGTAAACCTCTGTGACTTAGGTACTACCTTTCTAAAAAAAGTCACAGAAGGTGGCTAAAGCTGACAGTAACGATTTGAATCACAGAAAGGTGTTACCTTTGAGATGAAGAGAGAAGACTGTGCATAGAAGGTCAGTAATAAAGTCAAGAATTGATAAGCACTGATAAAACTACCTTCATTTTCAGTTCAGAGACGACCATTGGTCATTTCAGTTAATACTGCAAGTACGAGCAGCAACTTACTCTGACATACGTGGGAATTGTTTTTACCTATACACTAGTGTTTGTTCTATAAAACTTCTGGATAAAAGTACAAATAGCTATGAAATAATTAAATGCTGATTGCTACAAGGGAAAACTAAAAGTAATTATAATATTGTATCTGTATCTTTATTTTAAATATTTTAATTAAAGTGTGCATTTGATGCTATCTCTTGTTAGCTTAAATTTGTGTGCTCACATTTAAGGAGGGCAAGGCACTATGCAAAAAAGACCCTTAGTTAAGGTGTACTTCTACTAGGTGAGGAGAGACAATTGACAATAATGTGATCTGAAATACAGATCCAATGCTTCAGGAAAATATGCCTATGATCTAGATTTGGTACATGTGTTCTGTTGCTTTTGCTTGTTTTTCAAAATGTCCCCCAAAAAAGTTACTAAAGCCTAAATTATATAATGTAATTCTGTGTTCACTCATGTAAGATCAGTCTTAAAGACAGCACATTCTAGAAAACTTTCAATAATTCTTATCTACCATACTCAGTGTTGATGATGGTTTAATGCAAGTTATTTTTTCCCTCATGTTTATTAGAGTTGTTTAGCAATTCATGTTGAAATTCATTTTGGTGTATCTCCTTGGGGCTAATACAGACTTTTATACTAACAGGAGATCCTATAATCAAATGACTACTTAGCTATTAGAACCAAAGGGATAATTTTTGTTTTGCTTTCAAGCCTATAGACTGGTCAGTCATTAAATATTTGTTGAATGAGACTCTCCTTGCCAATAGGAAGCCTACAGAATAAGTAAAATTCTATGTAATTCTCCAAGCCAGTCCCCCATGAAATGCACCATATTTATCCAAAATAAATCAGGACAGTCCATCTATGTGTATAAAAGCCCATCTATTTTTTCCTGGTCATAACTTTTCAAGGGCATCTGAAAAAAGGGAGCTATGCTATTTCCCAACATATTATTTCTATAGACAAGCAGTGTGCAGCATAAATACTCAAACTGTGCTATACAGAACTAAGTTACTGGAGCAATGATTGGCCCTCTAATAGTTGTATCTCACCTACGGTTACCACAAAACACTAGGTTATGCTGAGTTTCTGGGTGAAATTTTTGTTGTGGATAAGATGCTGTTACTAAAAAAGAATTGGGAAATTAAAATATACTTCTATGAACTCAAAAGTGCCTATTTATGTCTAAAATCAAAGAAAAAGTCCTTATATTCTCTGTCAAAACAATAAGCAGAAGAAAATTTCTCAATTTCTCAAATGTTTTATCATATATATAGAGAAACTATAATCCTTGTTTATTTTAGATAAAATACATAAAAATAATGGTATAAGCCATAGCTAATGTTAGCTATTATTCATGAAAAAATGTACAAAAAGATGAAAACAGGTATTGACTGACCTTTTGTATACAACTTTTGAAACATGCCAGCAGAATGTCTAAGCTGTTTTGAAAATGTCATTGTAAAATAATTTGTTGTAATAGCATTTAAGAATACGATTTAGTATCATAGATCTAGTTCATTAAATCTTTATAAATCAAGGAAAGTTAGTTTTTAATAAAATTTAACCTGATACTGATAATTACCCACATTAAACTTACTATAACAGACCTATGTATCCATATATGTATGTACACATATATATGTACATATATGTATAGAGACATATATATGTATCACATTATAAAGTATTACAGTATAAAGTAATAGTCTGTTTACCTAATAAAATAATTGTTATTCAAAACAATAACATCAAAAGTTCTCCTCAAAATTAAATACATCCATACTTTAATACATTCATAATTGAAGTTTGATCATGTTTACTATGTTATAGAAGTAATATGGATTTGGGAAGAGATATTCTTTATCTCTTAGGACAAATTACATTTACTAGAAATTCACCACACTTCTACCTCTCTCTCCCTTTCTTGATTATACAAGATGTGTCTTTATTATTTTACTATGTATAAACTGATCTATCAGTGTATCACACTTTCAAAATTATTGTCTATGCCTCACTCTGTTCTCATCTAGCATTCTCTTGCTGGTTAGTAGTCATCATTTTAAACAATAATTTGAGCAATGTGGAAAGTTTATGTATTTCATATTTCTTTAACCCTAACCAATAAATTCTTTAGCAAATTCTTGACATGCAGAATAAGTTACCTAATCATATGAATTATGAGCCTGTCGGTTCAATTATAATCATGAAATTTTTTCTGAATCACCTTTTACATACTGAATCATTTTCAGAAATGTCTTCTGATATCAAAAATTCCATGAGACTTTCCATCTCCTTTTTAAAAGTCACACAATACCTGATTTTTACAAGCAATTTCTAACTCTAATAACTATTTATCATTGTGTTCAGTGTAATTATGAATGATACAATTTCTTTATAGAAAACTTGAAACAAACATTAAAATACAATTTCAGATTAGTTACTTGATGCACTATATTACCAAATGTATATTAATTATTAGAAATTATTCAAATAAATCTTTTTCACGGTACATTTCCTCTAAATGCTTAATTTAACGTTTCAGTAATTTACTGAGGCTAAAGTATAAAATCCAATATTTCAATTAAAATGTCTTTCAAAAAAAACCTCTATCACTTTGTATCTTTGTGTTTGCATGCATACACACACACACACACAAGTTCACATTCATCATTACTACAAAAGTTTCAAGGTTGGTGGGGTGTGTGTGTGTGCGCGCGCGTGCACGCGCACGCGCGCGTTTAAGGCCAATGATGTATAAGGTATATACCGAACTTTGATGTTTCTCCTCCAGTAACCATGAGTTTAATCTACTCACACTTTCACACAATCACCTCTTCGGAAGGAAAGCCTGTATTTAAAAATAACTATTACTGATTATGAGAACAGTATAGGCTCACTTAATAAAGTTAAAAGCTAAGTGGCCCACTCACAAAAGTAAGTTTCAAACAGAGGCCTACGACTGGCATACTCCAGCCAAGTATATAGTTGCTTACAAACATCAACAGGTATGAAAAAATATTACACACTTGGCCTTACACAGGGGGTAAACACTTTGCTGAAAAATCTATACTTTTGATGATTCCACCAAAATGATAAGGTATAGAAATGTCTTTAGCAGTTATCTGTGTTACTCAATAGCATCCTCTTGTAATAAATACCTGTTTTACACCATTTTATTAGGGAATCAATTCATCATCTGATTCCATTTTCTAATGCAGTAGTCCAACCCAACCCAGAATGCATTATTGATATGGAAATGAGAGTAATTAGCAGCGTAAATGATTTGTTATTTATGACACAAGTCAGAGCAGTAAATCACCACTGGTTCACTATCATTACTATGCAAATAGAAGGCAGTTAATGGTCCATGTGTTAAAAACAGGCCACTGGCTTGCTCATTTGCAAATGAAAGGCAAGGGTGAGAGTTTAAGGTAGAGATGACAGTTCATCACATTGTCAGTCCTGGTGCTCGGACTTTATAAAACCAAGGCAAATAATTGCACCCGTTTAAAAAGTTACCCCCTTTCTCCACTACATACTATGCTGTGAACCTATTCTTGTGGCATCCTGAAACTTATTTTGAGTACCCTCTCTGATCCTACAACAGGAATTGCAAATAATTGTGAGTGTCTGTGTTTTGTAATGTAAGAGGTAACTTTATCTGAAAAAATTTATCTGTAAAAATCCCCTATTAAGAAATGTCATCTTTGGTCATAAAATTCCCTTCCTCTTTCCCCTAATATACTCCATTTTCTTGTAAGATGAATAACTAGCAATGATTTGAGTAGCCACAGAGTGAAGGAAATTTTTGTGGGCCTTATTAGAAAATATTCAGTTTGTCTAAAATAAATCATCCTACTTTTCCAACTTGGTCTCTTTTTGTTTATTTTCCCAGGAAAAGTCAGTTCATGGGGGCACTTCAGTATGCACATTAGATACAGGCCAATGTTTGCCTAGTACAACAAGAAGAAAGGCAGGAGTGAAAAGACAGAAGAGGAACACAGGTTAAAAACAATCACATCTTTATGTTGGAAATATAAGTAATAGAGAAGACTGCAATCATACTTAGTTAAATTAGCTTTATTTTTGCAAGCATATAAATGTATCTGGTAAAATTTTATTTATTATAGTTATGGCTTATAAATCAGTAAAAATTTTATCTGAAGGAAATTATAATGATATAGCTAAAGAAATTAATATAGTGAAAGACACTTTTTCCTATATCAAAAAGTTTTTAAAAATTAAACACAAAAGTGGCTGGACTTATGCTTAGTTTAACTGTGTTAGGTTACAAACTTATGTTTCATAAATACGAAGTTTTTCTTACATTCTATGCAAGTGGCCAGGTGATTGAGATTCATTGTCTCACTGGATTTTTCATAATTAACCTTCCTTCCTAGCTTCTGGTTTTAAAATCTTAAACCAGGAAAGAAGAATACAGTTCATAAAGTATCTATGTACTCCAATTCATTGAATCAGAGAGTGGAATGGTAGTTGTCAAAAGCTAGGGGAGGGGAAAATGGGAAATGGGATTTGGTAATCAAAGAGCATAAAATTTCTTTCAAACAAGATGCACGAGTGACCTGCTATATAACATCATACAATATTGTACACTAAAAAAAAAAAATTGAGGCTAGATCTCACGTCGTATTCCTACTGTAAATGAATAAAATTTAAATAAACAACTGAGCCAGGAGATTAGGGTATGGCAAAGTTGGCTGGGAAAGCAGACGTCATCTGGTAATTACAAAATCTCAAGACACTTACATAGAATAGTTCTCGAACCCTGCTCGTGGACTTCTTGCAAGAACTTGAGCAGGTTTTTCATATCACACCTGGACTTGATGTCAACCTGAAGAGCGGGTGATATAAAAAGGAAGGTGCACATTGGGTTTTTGCCACTGTGTTCTCTCTTCCATGGTGGCCCACTCTCATGCTCTAGAGTGTATTTCTTTTTCTACTTTTCTTTGACCCAAACTCATTCTACAGAATGTTTCTTTTCTACCTTTAATAAGCTTTGCTATCATTTGCACTCTTCTTGGTCAATTCTTTGCTCAGAATAGGAAGAACCTACAAACACCTCCAGAAGGAGACTCTAGCATCCCCAAGCTCAGTAACACAATGAGTTTAAACTGGAGAGAGACTTAGTAGTTTTGGTGTAAGCTCATGCATTAATATCCAGAAGAGAAGATAATAAACCTGAGAAGGGAAAGACAATCTGCAAATGTTACGGATTAAGATGTCAAATCCCAGTTCCTGGCAGCTCTCTTAGGAAATGGCCTAGGAGTTGTTCATTCCCCAGTATAAGTCAGAATCTCAGCAACCAGGTGATGAGACTTTCAAATGAGAATAACGTAAGGCATACCATTATAAAGTCATTTGTTTTAAAGGTGTAAACTGTATGGAAACCACAATGGACAGTGCAGGAACAGGAGCAGCTCAGCAGAGCTGGAAGACTCAGCCACCACAAGACTAAAGCAAGAAAGACAGAGGTTAAAGAACAGGGAGAACCTTGGGGTTTAGAGCAGAGGTGACCTTCCTTTGATGTGCACAGAGACCAACCTCACTTCCTTTGATGTGCACAGAGACCAACCTCATAGAAAGGGAATCAAGGGAATCCACATTCAATCTCACTGAACTTTTACTCTGGTTTCTGCTATGGCTTCACAAATGGACCACTAACTGAGCCTAAGCAGAATGGGAAAGTCCAGGAGTTAACTAGTGATCATCCGCACAGGTCGGCCCTTCCACTGCACAGAACACGAAATTCAGGAGTGCTATGGACATAACAGAACTTTCTGTCTTCAAAGGATCATCCAGGTATGGATAGTTAAGCATATTACAGTGGACTGTCATGGGTCCTCTTCCAAAATTTCATATCATATTTGACAACTTTACTAAACTCTCAACGTGACCCATGAAGTGTGCTGAACACTTTACATAAATTATCTTTCTTATCCCTTATAGTACATAAAGTAAATCCTATTATTATTCTCATTTTTCAGAATAGAAAACTGGGGCAACCTCCCTGCAGTTTAAACTCATCACTGCGTTTAAATTTTTCTTGCTAAATAACATACAATAAAATTTTGGCAGTAAGATTTAGACCTGTGTGGGTCCTCTGGCTCTGGAGCCTGTTTACTTAATACTCACACATACATATTTTCCAATATTCAATATAAGTATACTGAAAAATACCCAGTTGTGGAAAATAATTAAAATAAAATGGACAAGTACATAAAATTTAAGTGGAATTAAAAGGCTTTATAATTAGTAACATTTATTGTAGTTTGCTTCTACTACAACAGATTAAGTCATATGAGAACAAAAAATAATGGGATTCACACTAATAGATGTTTAATAAACCAATGTAGGATACGCTTTAGTTAAGTGGGACCTACATATTGAAAAAATGTGTAAGTAAAATGCCTACATTATATTTTGCCTGGTCAAAAGACTTCTTTTAAAACGTAAAACCAATTAGCAAAGACAAACTATTTACAATGGTGACTTGCTTTACAAAGTCAGTTATCTCTTCCCAGGTTACATTTATATCCTTTCTTTTCATATTCAAGAAAATTAATTTTAGGCCATCAGAACAAGAAAATCAAACGATTTTCATTGTTACAAATAAAAAAACACACACTGTAAAATTAGGATTTTTATCAACAGATTTCTAAGTGTCATAGAAATGCTGGTGCTAAGCAGGCAAGATTAATCAGCACATCATAAATACTCTGTACATTTTGAGATCTTGTTCCAGAGCCTTGTTTAGCATGAGGCAGCAAATTCACTGATAGAAGTTACTCAGGAGAATAACTCAACATCATCCTGAGAAAACAAGAGGGAAAAAGAAACTGGAGGCAAAGGATGAGAAGAGAGGGAGTGACAGGCAGAGAAACCGCCAGAAACCTCATGCATTCACAGGTGGGTCTTTTTAAGTAGGATCTGGTCTGAAGAGTTGGTCTCTGGGGGAATGGTACCATAGTTCCACTCTTGCTTTCATCCTTCTCTGCTTCTGGTTCCCATATTATGAGCTGTTTCTCCTCTCTCATGCCTTTCTGCCATACTGCCCACCTTGGAGCCACCTTACTATGGACTGAACCTCTACAAACCATGAGTCAAATATACCTAGTCTCCCTTAAAGGTGTCCAGTATTGCATCCCAGTAATGAGGAAAGTGATGAAGCCAGGTATTTTCTCATATCCTTCACAATGTCATTTCAATTTATGGTTTTAGATCAATACTCTAATGAATTCCTCCTTGAAAGAGCTTTTCCCTAACCTTCAGGCTTCTAAATACAGGTGTGTACTCCGTGTCCATGTTTGGATGGCAGGCGGCCTAATAAACAAAAGATGTCACAGGTCCATTCTCCTGGTCACACTCTCCCTCAAATGGCTCCCAATTTAAAGGTCTTCTTCATTTCATCTCACTCTTCCAAATATTCATATCAAATCTGGTCATTAGTTTTTATTCCCTAATTTTGAAGATTTAAGCCCATAAGGAACAATTTAAAGTGCCTTTCTCTCAATGTACAATCTTTAAAAAGAATAAAATTGTTGTTTTTGTGAAAATCACTACTGCTTGCCATTTGCTGTAAAGTTTACTTTTGATATAATTAAATAGTAAATATCCAGGATTACTACTCTTCAACTTTCACAACCAATGATGGTTATGAATCATGATCTACCTCTAAAAATTTAATGGGCACTTTCTCCATACAATATGCTATTAGTGATGAGCTCCACTAAGTATTAAATAATTCAACATCTGTAAATATACTCTAAATTTTTTAAAAGCAAAATTAGACTTCAATTTGTCAAGATGCCACCAATACTGTCTACATCTAACAGTTATGTACATTAGTTCATTGAAAATAAGTCAATAAGGATCGAATTAGATTTTTAAATCATCACTGTAAATTACTGAGCTCTATTTCCAAACAAACACATTTTATATTATTAACAACTCAGAAGTTGAGGAGGGCATCAATTTCCTTTAAACGTTGACTTCTGAGAGACCTACTTTTAGTTTGCCTGTTTAGTAAAGAATCACTCATGTAATTAACTTGCCTCATCTATTCCCCTGAGGTATTCAGATGGACAATGAGAATGACAGCCACACACTCATGAAACCGTCTCTAAGTCTGATAATAAATTACTGTTCTCATAAGTTATATAGTCAATTATGTGGGAGAAAAGTTATTCATAACGTATAAACCCAATAAAGAACAACTGGGATGGGGGAAAAAAGAAAAGGAGGGACAGGGGAAATACATATATGAAAGTTATAATAATTCGTACTACTAGTGCTAATAGCTCATGGAAAGGAAAAGTTAGTGCTTATGTTGTGTAATCAATTTTGCATGCCTGTATCTGGTAATCTGAGTAATTATTGTGAAAATAATAATGTGCAATATAATAACATTGTTAATTTCCTACCATCTTATTTTAAAATCCTGTATCAATTCTATTGTCATTGTTTTGTATTTTTTTAAAATCTCTTTAAAAAAAAACATATAAACTCAATACTGTAGCAGGAAGAGTAACATACTGTGTACAGTATTCTTTTGTTGTTAATGGTTTTTGATTGACACATATTAATTGTATGTATTTATAAGGGATAATATGGTGCTCTGATTCATGTATACATTGGGTAGTGATATATTTAGGTTAATTAGTATTTCTATCACCTTAGACATTTATCATTTCTTTATGATGGATAAGTTCAACGACCACTGTTCTACTGTGAGATATACAGTGTATTACTAATATTTACCCTGCCTTCCCACAGAATGTCAGAATGTGTTCCTCTATTGGACAACAACCCTGCACCTGCTCATCAACCTCTTTCCCTCATTCTCGTCCTTAGATTGCCGAGTTTCTGGTAATCATTTTCTTGCTCTCAATTTCTATGAGTCCAACTATTTTAGAATCTGCGTATGAATGAGATCATGTGGAGTTTACCTTTCGGTGTCTAATCTCTTTCACTTAACATAATGAGATCTATTCCATTTAACTGGAATTTTTATCACTGAAATTATTCAAATTCCAGTTTACATGAATTACAAGTGTCAGAATTCACGTAGAAGTTAAATTAAGTAAAAGAAAGTCTTCCTTTTACCTTCCGTCAGATATCAAAGTTTTTTTAAGGCCAATATAGATTTTGAAAAATCTGAGAAATGACTGAGATAAATTTAAAATTCTCACACCTGCCAGATATTACAAGTGATATCTGAAAAGGCCATGTTCAATCACCTGCATTTTTACAGACAGAAAAATTTTCACATGAAAAATTTAAAAATTACAAAAAAGTTTGGATTAAGGTATTCCTTTAAGACAATTTATAGACTTTGTTCCTCACCAGTGCACTAAGCTCTCAACACAAAGGATGGATCCAGGAAAACAAGAAATATGTCCTTCACAGAAGTTCTTTCTTAGGAGTCTTGTGATCTGTAAACAGATCCTTGGGAGTAAAAAACACATACATATCTTGAAGCGTTAGTAAATACCATCTATTATATCTTGGTTGTATAGTAAGTCAATAGGAAGACTCACGAATGCCCAAGATTACAAATCAAATACATTGGACTCTGCATCTCAGGTGATGAGTTGATTCCAGGGGTAACAGCCTGCACCCCACACGCAAGGCCTGTGCTCACTGATGGCTGCGCCTTGCCCTCTAGCACAGTCACTGAGCTGTAATATGGAAAGCAAACGCTCAAAGAGATACTTTACATTTAAGACATATTTGCCTCTGCTCAGCTCTTGAGCTACCTGTCAGAAAACAGTAATTCACAAAGTGTAATTAAGCAAGGTGATTCAATTATATGGCTTTATATTCTAATTCCTGTACACGCTTTTAGAAAGTGTGATAAAATCATTTTACTCATTAGGAATCGGCAAGGGAATAACCACCAACAGGAAAACTTCACACTGTCAAATCTGAAAAGTGCCTCTGGAGTTCCAGGAATCACGAACAGTTAAAGCTCAGTGGTTACAGTGAATTCTGAACTCTAATGACTGTACAAATACAAAGTGTGATCTCACACAGCCTGCTACCAGAGGTGCTGGAAGGACGGAGACACGGTCAAAGGGAAACGTATTGTTCCTAAAGTAAACAGACGATGTGTACAACAAATCTGTATCTCAGAGCCCTGGGGACTGAATCACAGCGCTAAAATGTACTCTTTTCCTATATTATACATCTGCAACATCTGTAAAAAGGTTTATAAGAAAGAAAATTATCATGACACAATATCAGAGGCCTTAGGGGTAAGTGTGTGGGGGTGCCAGGAAAAAATGAAAATACTTTTACTCCCAACTTGGAATGCAGGAGTCAGACCTTGCACACACGCACACACGCTTCCATGCGGTCACCTTAGCAGACTTCAAATTTTCAAAGGCAAGCCTGGCACGCACCAGCGGCATGCTCCGTGTTAAGCATTACAATATGTTCTTATCCATTACGGGCCACAGAAATCTCTTTTGTGATCTTGTTGTATGGAACCAAAATGCAAAGGTTTCACATTCTTCTACTATGTAGGTCATTCTCATCATAACACAGAGAAGCAGTCACTATAAAAGATATGCACTATTCCAACCTGCCTACTGGACTTTAAAGCCGTAAAAGAGCAACAATTGTACTACTCAAAAGTTTCCACTTTTATCCAGTATTGGAAGAAAAATTTTAAAGAAAAAACAACTTAAAGTTCAAGTTTCTATCATGTAAAACTGAAATAAAACTTTTTACCCCCTTTTTAGGAGGTCTTTATCAGATTATTGGAATGCCTTGCTATTTTACTCACCAATATTTCTAAGAAAGAAGCAATGTTGCTTCTTAGTCTCACAGAAATTTTTAAATTAAGGTGTAAGCTCAGGAAAAAACTTGGAAATGAAGACATATCCTGAGGAATTCATGAAAAAAAAATGCTACAGCAATTCCTCCTGAAACCCAATGCGTTTCTATCATAGCACCTAATCCCTAGGAGATATTGTCTCTAAACCCATTAACACAGACCCTGCTCTCCAAATATTACTTATGTAGCAAAAGCAATACTGGAGAAATCACTGTCCTGTTCTGAACAGTCTCCATGACTTGAATGCTACTGACTCATATTAAAGTTTAAATACCACAAATAACTATCGACAACACATATAGAGGGAGGGAAAATTTTGCAACATGTACAGCTGTTCTTTTTTAATACATAATGTGGCCTTTTCCTGATGCTACACATTGGTGATATCAAAAGAACTCATTAAATGTAAAAAACCAGCATATATTTGTATTACTCTTTCTGTCACAGGAAAATGGAATGAATAAAGGTCATAATTATAGGAAAACTATACTTCCTGGAATAAAAACATGCAAAATGCTGCTGATAAAAACTAACATTTACTGAACACATAAAAATATCAGGCTCCGGATGAAATATTTTCCATATTTTTCCTAATGTAACTCATACTGGACCTTGAGATAAATAATATTTAGATGTAAAACAGATAGACCATCAATACCTACTTTGAAAACTTGTACTCTATCAAGACAGAAAACACAAAAGAAATGGACAAATTCCTAGACACATTTCAATTGTCAAAACTGAATCAAGAAAACATAAAAATTCTAAATAACCTGATATCAGTCGATGAAACAAAAAATGTAATTAAAAACCAACAAAGAAAAGCCCAAGTCCTGATGGATTCACTGCTGAATTCCACAAAACGTTTAGAAAAGAACTAATGTCACTAATTCTGAAACTCTTTAATGAAATTGAAAGGGAAGCAATACTTCCAAAATCATTTCCTGGAAGCAGGTATTACCCTGATACCAAAACCAGAGAAGGACCCAACAAAGAAAGAAAACTATAAATTAATCTTCATAATGAACATAAACCCAAAAATCCTCAACAAGATACTGGTAACAAACTGCAGCAAATCACCAAGAAGATTACACATCATCGCGAAGCAGAATTCCTCCCAGGGATGCAAGGATGGTTTAATATTTGCAAATCAATAAACATAATACATTATATTAACAAAGCCAAAGACAAAATTCACATGATCCTCTCAACAGAAGCAGAAAAAGCATTTGACAAAGTCTAGCACCCATTCATGATAAAAACCCTACAAAAAAGTAGAATATATGGTCTTTATCTTAATCTGATAAAAGCCATCTATGACAAACCAATAGCCAACATCATACATAATGGTCAAAACCTGAAAGCTTTCACTCTAACATTAGGAACAAGAGAAGGATGTCCACTGTCTCCACTCTTATTCAACATAGTCCTGGAAATATTAGCTGGAACAAGGAAACAAGAGAAAGAAATAAAAAGAATAAGGACAGGAAGAGAAGAAGTTAAATTATCATTATTCACAGATGAATTGATACTCTACATAGAAGACACCAAAAATTCCACCAAAAGACTTGTTGATTTAATAACCAAATACAGAAGTGTAGCTGGATACAATGTCAATACTCAAAAATCAATAGCATTCCTGTACACAAGAAGCAAACTCACTGAAAGAGAAATCAGGGAAGCTAAATCCTTCACAATAATGTCCAAAAAATGAAATAACTTAGGAATCAATCTAACAAAGTAGAGGATCTATACACTGAAAATTACAATGCTCTGAAAAAGGAAATCAAACAGGGTATCAGAAAATGGAAAGCTATCCCTTGTTCATACATAGGATGAACAAACATAATAAAAATGGACACACTCTCAAAATTGTTTTACAGATTTAATGCAATTCCAATCAAACCACCATTAGTACACCCCACAAAACTAGAGAAAACATTCCTAAAATTCACTTGGAATTAGAAGAAACCTAGAATAGCAAAAGCAATTCTGGGCAACAAAGGCAAGTCAGGGGCACCACAATCCCTGACTTGAAATTATACTACAAAGCTACTGTGATAAAAACAGTAAGGTACTGAAAAACAAAAACAGACTTGAGGATTAGTGGAACAGATTAGAAAATGCAGCCACAAGTCAAAACCTTACCTTTGACAAAGGAATCAAATTTGTTCACTATAAGAAAGATAGCATCTTTAATAATAGTGGAAAAAGTGGCTTTCCATATGCTGAAGACTAAAACTAGACCCACATCTATCACCATCTACTAAAGTCAAAATGGATCAAAGATCCAAATATTAAAATGGAAATGCTAAATCTGCTGGGAAACAAAATAGAAATCTTGAAGACATAGGTGTAGGCAGAGACTTCAAGAACAAAATCCAGATCACAGGAGAAATACTATAAAGAATCAACAACTGGAATCTCATCTTATTAAAAAGTTTTGCATAACAAAAGAATTCACCAACACAGTGAAAAGACAATCCACAGAGTAGGAAAATATTTTAGCCAGTTGTCCCTCACACAAAGAACTTATATCTAGAACATATAAATAATTGAAAAAAATCAGATGCCCCCCAAATTGAAAGATTCAATTAAAAAAATGGGCAACTGAGATGAATACACTTTTCAGATGAAAAAATACAAATAGTAATATATGAAAAAATGTTCATCATCATTGGGCATTTGAGAAATACAAATTAAAACAACACTGAGATTCCTTTTCACTCCAGAAAGAATATTTATTATCAAGAAATCAATCAATAACAAATGCTGGCAGGGCTGTGGGAGAAAAGACACCCTTCTCCACTGTTGGGTAGAGTATAGACTGGTGTAACTACTATGGAAATCTGTATGGAGATTCTTCAAAAACCATGATTAGAGGTCCCATTTGACCCAGCTATATGTTTTCTGGATATCTTCCCAAAAGAATTAAGAGCATCATACCACAGCAATATAGGAGCATTCACGTTCATAGCAGCACAATTTGTAATAGCTAAATCTTGGAAACAACCCAAATACCCATCAGTCAAAGAATGGATAAAAATAGTATGTTCTTTTTATACAATGGGGTACTACTCAGTTATAAAGAAGGATAAAGTTGAGATTTTTACAGATAAATGGATGCAATTTGAGACCATACTCGTAAGTGAAATAAATTAAACTCACATGTGTAAACATTACATTGTCTCCCTGGTGTGAGAAACTAAAAGAGTAAATACGGTCCAAAACGTACAACAGATGTGAAATGGGAAGAAACTGTGCCAAAGGAAAGAGGAACTAGGCTGAGGGAAAGGAAGGACAGGAAAAAGGTAAAATAAATACAAGATACTTATACTATTAGTTTCTCTTAGTTCACTGAAAAGAAAGTTTTTGTGCTAATATCATTTGGAGAACTTTTTATGCCTGTATCTTGTGCTCTGAGTAACTACTTTGAAGATAACAATACACAATGCATCAATTATTGTCATTCTTTTTGTTTTGAAAATTTATTTTTTCATAAGATAAAAAAAACTTAACCATTTACTGAACACAAATACCAGGTGAAATATTTTCCATATATTTCCTAATGTAACTCACTTTAAATCTTGAGATAAATGATAATATTATTTAGATGTAAAAAAGCAGCCTTAAAATTATACCTGCCCAAGTTTCCCATGTAGGACCTGAGCCATGGCTTCTGATTCTCATGTTTCAGCTCATAACAATTACACTTTAATGCTAGGCACACAGCCTTGCACTTAAAATGTATCTTTGATTATTTTAGCAAGAATAAAAGAAATAATGATCATTTGAGGTATTCCAGAAGGTTCTCAGACATGTCAGAACACAGAAATGATTCTCTATGGAAAATCTTGCTCAATGAACAGGAAATTCAGTATATGCCTCAAGACAAGATAGTAATTGTGACCATAAAATCAGGGACATAGCCTATAAAATTTTGTCAATTACAATATATAATATGCAAAAGACTAGAAATTGATGAATAAATTAGTACATGCAATCTTTAGGTTTCTAGTCAACAGTGCCAGTAATAATAAATAGAATGTGGTAAATTAAAAACAAAACAAAACCAAACTCAGAAAAAACAATTACTAGAACTTAAAAACAAACTGAATCAATTCATTTACAAACTAAAAAGTTTATATCAGTTATAAATCACATACTGAAACAAATAAATATGACACCATTCTACAAATAAAAGACAAAATTTAGAAAACACATTAATTTCAAGGAACCAGAGCTGACATTTACCAAATATAGTTTGAGAACATATTGCAGTAATTAAAAGACTCAGCCTACATACACTGATTGTGATTCTGTCACGAGGAGAAATGTACTAATATTCCCTCAAGAAAAGAGGATGAGTAGTAGCCACTACCGTGTAGCTATGTAACTTTATGTCAATATTTTAGAGACTGCATCTTTTCTGAGCTTCAATTTCTCCATATTCTAGAGTTAAATGCTATGTCGTTGTAGAATAGTCTTTGCTATTTTTGACACAGAGAAAAGTCTATAAATGATTTCCAGAAGTATTTAGTTCAAATTAGAATACAAGTTAAAATTATACAATAAGACTCAAATTTGTTCATAAACCTTAACATAGCAATGCCACACACATAATTGGAATGATCCAACTCTTTCTCAAACCAAAGAGGCTTTAACACATTAAGACTGAAAATGGAAAAGCTGAATATTTCATCACCGGTGACACCAGGCAAAGCCAAGAGACAAGAGTGGGTGTGTGATCATTCAAGTACAGGTATAAGCACTGGAGAATGGAGGGACCTCTGAGTAAACTACAGATTACAAGCACAAGGTCTAGTGTATGACTAGAGATCCCAGGTTTATAAGAGAGATGGAGTCTGATTGTTCAGACTCCACACGATCCCCAGTTAAGGTAAACTGTTGCAAATAAGGAGATCCACAAAACTGAGCAAAGAGCAAAGAGCAAAGAGCAAAGAGCCAAAGAAAAGAAAAGACCAGACCAGACCAGACCAGACCAGACCAGACCAGACTGGACCTCACCTGGTGTTCCTCCTTATTCTTCATTCATATCCGTTAAGAACTACTCCTCAAGGAGGTTATCTGAGAGAACATAAAATTACTAAGCACAGAAGTCTGCCTGGAATTTTTTCAAACTCCCTTGGACACCAGCATTTCTCCTAATCTCCAGCATTTTCAAACTCCAGGATGGCACATCAAAAGTAACATTTGGAGCTGGCACATGAAGTGGTAGTAAAATCATTTGGTGGTTTATGCAATCATTTATAAGATTTATAATAGTATTCTTTCCTTTTTATCATAAATAAATTACTAGGAGGGATAAGCCTTTTAACCCATGCTCTTTGTATACATAGAACACTTTGGCAAACCAGCTGGTTGGTTGGCTGGTAAACTCTTTTAGGAGAAACTGATTCTTCTGGCCTTCTCTGTTTATGGCCACTTCTTACAAACAGCCTCTTAAGTATACTCTAGTGTACAGTACAGAATAACGTTCAAACGTCTTGATAGGGTGCACAAGGCCCTCCATAACGTAGTTAAGGCCTACCCACCTCCCAGGTTTGATTCTCAAGCCACATTATACCTTGTCCTTCATCTTTTAGAAATGCCATACTATACCTAGAATAGTCTTTGGCTGACACTACTGTATTTTTTTTCTGTATTTTTTATTCTGTTGTTACCTCATTGAAATGCCCCTTCCTCTTCATCTAATTATTTTATTTATCCAATAAATTTTGGCTAAAACATCAATTCCTTCATGGAAGGCACCCTATCATCACCATCGCTGCCTGGCTTATCAGGGGACCAACAAACTCATCAGTTCTGCTTACCTAAAATGCTGGCCATATATGCAGCACAGTACACCACAACACTGCATCCTGAGTATCTGATTGTTCTTTTTTAATAGTTTTACACCTATGACCCTTACAGTGAATGTTTACATTCTTATGTCTGTAAGCACAGATGGAATGTAACATTGTGTAATGAACAGAAAGAAAATGGGTTATGGAGATAGAATTAGATTCTATTCCTAGGTCTAGTAATGCTGGGTTTATCAATTTTGTCATTTGCAACTGTTTTCAGTTTTATCGTATCTATGAATTCAAGAGCAAAGATCATTAACAACTGGGTTGTTATACAGAAAGCAAATGGCAAAATGCTTGGTGAATGTTGATTTTTTTTCTTAAACCATAAGCTCCTCGCATGCAAACAATAAATGTAAGGAACACATCTAAGGATCCACAGACTTCTGGTTTTGGTATAATATAGTAACAAACATCTTTTTTTAAATCCTCAACAACTATCAAGCACGTGCATAATAAAAGGTACTTTTGTGTATCTTGAATGAATTATGAGTAAATAAACACATACATAAGAGCATAATTACTAATGTGAGATTTTATCATCCCAACCTCTTAAAATAAAGAAAATTAAATAATACTGACTAGAATAAATGTTAAACATTTCTAAGGAAAATTAATTAGGTTAAAAAAAAAAGTTTCCATCCATTAAAAAATTAACTTCTTGCTTACACGTGATTGCACAAATACTTATCACTTGCATCTCTCTAGTCCCCAGCCTATGTTAACTGTTCTGGGAAAGAAGAAATAAAAGACATAAAAGACATTTGTTACTATATCATGCCAATACCAGAAGTCCAGAGATCCTTAAATCTATTAAGTAAAAAATGAAAAATACTGTAACAATCACCCACATTTTTAACATCTTAACAAATACTTTCTCTCTCAACTTTTGTCCATATGCACAATCATCTTTGCACAGAGGACAAACAAATCTTGCCTTCTGTTTCACAGGATTGTGTGTAGGGGAAAGAGGACAACTTGCCTTCGCCCCTGCACTTTTGCATATTTCTATTCTGTTTTGAAAGCCACACAGTTGGCATACATCACTGTGGAATTAATTAAGAGTATTTATTAACCATTCTATAAATGTCTCAATCACTTCTATCATGTTTTAAAGTGCAGTTAAAACAATAAAAAATATGTGGGAAACGTCATGATTTCTTTGTAAGTATAATTGTTAAACTTTCTCAAAATACCATATAACTGAATATAAACTATTCAAATAGATTTTGACAATTTAATACACTAGGTAACTTACAAATGATACACAGTATCATAAATACAGTTGTTAAATTCCTATTATATGTAAGTGTTTTATAATGATTATTACCCATGCTTACATAGTTACAATCTAGGCAACGCTACTATTTATATGTATAAAATACATAAAATTCAATTTCTACAAATAAATTAATAATGTGAAAAAATCATTACTATCCTACGTGTGAAATCCTAGAGATGGAAGTGAAAAATTAGAATATGATTATTCATTACATGAGAAGGAAATAAAGTAAATATATAAAAGCCCATAGGTTTCCATTTCCAAAATAAAGGAAAAAAGCTCATAATCATAATAATATAAAAAGGCATAAACTTCGCAGCAATGAACTTAATGAAACATGTGAATGACTTTTACAAGCAAATCTGTACATTTTAGTGATGAACAGAACTGAATAAATGGAATATCAAAATGCTAATAACACTGTAAACACTCCAGCAGCCTCCAGTTAATCTGTACCTATAATGAAACAGCAAATTTGGTGGGGTGTTGGATTTGAAGGATAAATGAAATCTGAGTGACTGATACAGTCATTAAACCAGAAGAAAAACCCTGTAAAAAATAAATAAAAATAAAAGAGACATTAAATTTTTGAAAAGTTAACACTGTGATACTTTCTCAAAAACAGATACATAAACGGAACAGCAAATCTAGAAAGAGTGTGTGTGTGTGTGTGTGTGTGTGTGTGTGTGTGTGTGTGCTTGCATATAACATAAAGAAGGTGGCATTTCAGATCAGTGGGAAATTGGATTTGCAGTGAGCTGTGTTAGTAAACACAAGCTTACACCCAGGATGCAATGAAGAGGAGGAGGAGGAAGTCAGCTTCCGAAAATCTCCCTTTGGCCTGAATAGTGTGTGTCCTTCGCTGCCTCCTTCAGGCCCCATCTTCTTGAGTCTTTCCACAGGGGCTCACGTCAGTGACTCCCGTGACCCTTCAGGCCTTCTCCAGGCTTGGGGTGGTGCTTCACCCCGGATTCCTTTTGCTCTGAGGGTTCAGCTTCTTGAACTGAGCAGCAATTGTATCTTCTGGCTCTGTAGCATGCAGAAGGTCACTGTGGACTATCCGACCTTTGACTGTGAAAGCTAATCTTACAAATCCTCCTTAATACGCATGTATAGATATAGAGAGATATAGACTCTCTTCCTTTATAGAACCCTGACCAATATGCCACTCCAAGACCCACATAAATAAAATTAAATAATAAAAACTTATACAAGCCCTGGAATTTATAAATGATAATCTTATCTCACATTCGAAGGATAGAAAAGATGGCCTGTATAACTGTATGATAAACCAGAGGTGGGCAGATATACTGAGATATGATGCTACCACAGAGGTACTCAAGTACTGGAATTTGATGTCCCATAGATTATTTTGAATTTGAAATCCAAACAAAATCCACTGGGAAAAAAAGGAGGATTTTGCTTAACCATATTAAATAGAAATATAACATCTCTAACTCCTTCAAATAAAACCGAGTGCCATACGTTAGCCAGGATATGAGAAAACCTAGCTTAAGGTTCATTTTAAAGAAAAATTATACACTGTGAATGTATCTCAGTGATGGAACACCTGCCCAGCATGCATTAGGTCCTACACTCAATTCCCAGTATTAAAAATTTTTAAATATCTTTAAAAGATTTTAAAAAGGGCCGGGGATCTAGCTCAGCGGCCTAAGCGCCTGCCTGGCAAGCGCAAGGTCATGAGTTCAATCCCCGGTGCCGCAAAAAAAAAAAAAACTAGAAAAGATATAAAAAAGCAAAATTTCAGAGTTAGGTTCCACATTGTTTCACCAATTTTTCTAAAACCTGATAATTTTAGATCAAATGTGATTACACTTATATAAATCTAAGGTTCAAATATTGAATGGAACTGATAAATTATAAGTCTAACCCTATGTTTCTATGGAATGTATTTCAAAAGTGTCAATAATTAGTAACAGAAAATACCGTGTTCGATTATTTTATCAGAAAGGTAGCCAATGCCAGAGAAAGAATACTGATACCAAACTCTTAAAAAAGAATTCCCACTAAAGTTTCCAAATAAGTGCTCCAACTTCTCATACAAAGAACTACTCTACCTTTAAATTGTGACTTTATTAAACTAATGTAGGATAATTATATTTTCCCAGAAATATTTTCAAGATGTTCTTCACTCTTCGAAAGATTGATTGTTCTTAATAGCATGGACCATGTTTTATATAAACATATTTGGGTTTTCTTAGAAGAGCATCCCTTTGAAAATCTTATCTTTCATCTGTATGTACTCACAATAAGCACTATTAATAGAAGCTTATGAATTATAGACGTAGTCAAAAAATGTCTGAATAATTAGTACACATTCCAACTATGGGCCAAAACATAAAGGTTGCACATTACCCTAAAATCTAACTCTTCATAAAATATGTACATACGCAACATCACATGTATGCATTTTACAATATTTATGCTACTTACAAATATTTCAAGATTAGCTTTTAAGCTACCAAAAATCTTACTGTGTCTTATTCTAATTCTCTTAAACACATCTTTAGAAATGATTATAGAATCACCCTATTACTTGTCATGAAGTAAAATTCAGAGTCAAGTAGAAATTTATGTTAGGAAGTCTTGTTTCAGATTCAAATTCAATGGCTTCTATGTTATTAGAAATAGATTCATTCAGGATACTGTTTTAACAAGATACAACTAAGATGTGGTTTCTTTACTGTGATTTGTAAGTTTTCATAACTAGTACTCATATGTGAAAGACAGTAATTTTAATGCATGTTTCAATGTTCCCATATAAATCTTCATCCCTGTTTTGTGTATTGAATAGAACTGACTTCCAAGGGAAAAGACAGGAAGAGATATGCACATAAATTGGGTATCAGAATGTACTGCAAAGAAATGTGGGTGTAATTAAAAAACTCAAACTGAAAACAAGTTAAAGGATTTCTTTTGACCTCTCATTTACTAATTATTCAAGAAGTTACAGAACACCATCATTTGCTATTTACAAAGCAAAAGAACTGTACTCAGCCATGTGTATAATCCCCCCTCAGTTGATTTGCAAGGCCTTGTACCATAGTGGAGTGTGGCTTTTTCTGCCTCTTCTCAGTAACGGATAAAAGATATTAACTTTCGCTTAAAAAGGAAATAATGAATGAAAGAAAAAGCAGCTTCTGTTTGTACATAAACACCAGGCATAGAACCTAGGAGAAACCAGGGAACCGAAATAATGAGCTTAAAGCTTCAGAAACCTGTGTGTATGAATCAATTATTTGAAAGCAGTTACAGTATTTAAAAAAAAAAAACTCTTACATGGTGCTAGTGTATTTTCTTTTATAATATGTACTACTGTGTTTACCTATTCCAGGATGTTGTCTTTAATTGTTGTTAAGGTTTTTGTTTGAGGTTTTATACTTTCATCCTCTGATACTTGCAGATTCTCTTTCCATTTGGGTTTTAGCGCTTGTGGTCACTGAGGTTACATTTGCTTTTGCTATTTTATGCTTAAGTTCATGGCCTCAAACTCTTCTTCCCTCTGAATGCATATGAGGTTATTTATCTCAATATTTGTATTCTAAGTGCAGATATCACCTTGAAAGAGATTTAAATACCAATTAATTACATTTTAGAAATGTACTTCTGGCTTATGAAATCATGCATTCATCAACTAAACTGCCATTAACAGAATTAACTACCAATGATTAATTTCAGTTGACTAGTGAAATTTTAATGGCAGGAAAAGGTACAACATTCATTCAACACTAGCAATTCTTGGCAACTTGTGGGGGAAAACCCCCAATTTCTTTAGTAACAAGTAAAATTTAATGAAAGAACAGACAATTAAACCAAGTGTGCATTTTTGTTTTAAACATTGATTCTATTAATTATAGAGTGTTCACTAATGAGATGATAAAGATGAATGTAACCTTAATTATAACTGCTACCGTATTTTTCCAGTCTGGTTTTAATATATTTTACAGTTTAATTGTTACTTGTATTGACATCATCATGATTTGTGTTTACTTAAGTGTCTTTGTAGTCTATAATAGCCACTTTTGACCTACGAGGACAAAAAGTAACAATTGTGTCCTCTGACTCATGACCAACACAAAATATGATATTCAAGGCTAAAAAATATTTTCTAACATGTAATTCTAGCTATTAATGTATAATACACCCACCTTAGACATTTAATGTTGGTTTAAGATACGTGCATTTTCTAAGTGTATTATAACTTCTGTTCCTTTTCTCCCGTGCAAGAAATCATTAACAGAATACATTATGAGAATAACTTGTCTGTAATTCATTCGAAAAGAAGTCATTTGAAAGAACAGTAACAAATTACTAGTAACACACTTCAGTGGTGACCATGAAATACTAGTATTTTTCAGGAGCCTGAGAACAGCTAAAAGAGATTTCATTAAAAAATCTAGCAGAAGCTGAGGGAGCAATGCCGACGATAATGCAAATAGGAAAGGAAGGGAAAGGACAGTCTGGCTGCATCCAATTCCTTGTAGTAGAGAGGCAGATGGCAGTCAAAAGCTGCCACAGCCCAATCCTTGAAATGTGTGCTCTGTTATCCCACGTGGAGAAAGATATTTTGTGGATTTAATACTGTCAAGATGGATGAGATGGATGAGATGGAAAAGTGTCCTTTATTAGCTGGGTGGTACAACTGGTATAACCACATTGAGTTCCTTTATAGGAAGAGAGAAGGGGGCAAGATGGTCAGAATTAGAGAAGGAAATATCAGGGCAAAAGCTGAAGTTGGATGAATGAGATTGTTGGCATGGAGCAATAAGCCAGGACACAGACAACCAGTAGAGTCTGGAAGAGAAGAAATGAATTCTTCCCTAGCGCCAACAAAGAGAAATGGATACATAAACACTATAAATAAATGATGTTATTCTCTAAGAAAAAACAGTAACATGTAATATTGGCCATACTAATTTTATCTTATTTAACAATTATAAATTGTGATTAGCTTTACAAAATACATCTATTTCATGAAAATACACTTCCAATTTTTCAGCTATCATTCTCACTGTACCTTTCTTCTATTTTAACAATTATAAATTCTCTTAATTTAAATTGGAATTATTTTTGATAATCCCTCAGCTGACCTATCTTCTAAAAGAGTTAAAGACATCATAGTACAGTGATAAATGCATAACCTCGATTATAGCAGCACAACTCATAATAGCTAAATCTCAGAAACAGCTTGCATGTCTATCAATAGATGAATGGACAAAGAAAAATGTGGTATATGTACACAATGGAATACTATTCTGCCATAAAGAAGAATAAATCTGAGTCACTGTGTAGGAATGGATGCATTGTGAGACCATAAAATTAAGTGAAATAAACCAGATACACAAAATGAAATACTGTATCATTTCTCTTATATTAGGAAAATCAAAGAACAGAAAATCTAAAGAACAAAATAAAAGATAATACGAAATAGGAATATACACACTTTATGAATGGAAAGAGGAACAAGAGATGGAAGGTGGAGGAGGGAAAGAGAAATGGGGAATTGAATTAAAATGTGTTGTGTACTTGTACTAACTCCCATGATAAACGTAATCATTATGTGCAGGAAACGTAATAAACATAAAAAAGAAAAAATCCTTTGCTGAAATGTAGATCAACAGAATATTTGGAAGTACTTTCCAAATATACTTTACACTTACAAAAATCACATTAATTTTTTACTCTATTTTCTTCAGAATTTCTTAAAACAAGAGAAATGGTCCAGAAAGTGTTATATACTCTGTCAAAAATGTGTCCATACAATTGTTGAGGACTATACTGAAGACTTAATACATGAATAATCACAGATTTTCTTTGGTAGAGTTAGAAAATATTCCAAAGTTGACATTTCAGATGTATTTACAAAAGAAAAGATTAGCAAAGACTTTTAGCCATGTTTCATAACGTTGAAAAAAAATCGTAAACCACATGTTTAAACTATTTGAAATTAACTAGCAGTAATTTAAAACATCTCAAACTGAAACAGTATTGAACAGATGAAAACACAGCCTCCTCCACACAAGGGCTTTCCTATCTGCAGCTAACCTCCATCTCACAGAATCAAAGATTTCATAGTGATCAGTAAGTTGAGGATTAAAACAGAGCAGCTCTTTGTTTCTCTCTCAGGTAATCAATTTTGACTTAGTATTAAAATTAACATACTTAGTTTATCTCCAATAGCTTTTTAAAAATAAACCAACAGCGCTATGTAAAGAAGTTAGAGGAAAACCAGAGACCATTTATTTAAGAAACATAACCAAATTGAAAAATCATTAAATCCAGTGTCTGGAGTAATGCCCCAATATTTTCCACCATTTAAGGACAGCGATTTCTCGACCTTTAGTAAAATACTCTACTTCAGACTTGGGAGTGCATTCCTTTCATTTCTGTCTAGTTGCTACAGGGCACAGCTATTCATATCTACAAAGCCTGCTGGATTTACATGTGAGGGGAGCCTGCTTGAAATGAAGGGTGCATCAAAAGAGAAAGCAGGAGCACAATAGGCTGGAACAAGAGGAGGATTGTCTGCAGCACCTCTGTGGGACACTGCACGGGCTGTGAGCATCCACTTCTTTTTTCCGTATTTATCAGGGCCAGTTACTACCAGCCTCTTTGTTGCAGGGAATAAATGGGTAGGAGTGGGCGAAAATGTCCTGAGCAGGGTAGGAAATTATGTGTGGGATGAAGGGACAGGATGATGGAAGGGAATAATTTAACCAAGGTTCTCCAAGCTTACTGACCTTCCACATTTTATTCACACATGCACTTTCCAATCTCTAAAGAGACCCAAAGACTTGTGACAATGTCATTCTTCTGAAAAGAATAATGGATAATGTCTTTGAAACTCAAAAACTTTAAACAAGGAAAAATAATATTTAATTCTTTGGATACCTTTGGATAAGAAAGGAGAAAACTTTGTAATTTTGCCTAGTTTCCAAATTACAAGTGTTTTACAAACCACTGTATACATTCAAATGTAGAAGGAAATGTCATCTAGAAACAAGAGCAACTTTAGCTTTCCTAACTA